>JAQGBR010000380.1:0-13802 GCA_034698525.1 Achipteria nitens | reverse complement strand
CCGCCGTATGAATCGGTCGATTCGCCTCTTTAGGGTTCGTCTCATTAACGCCAGGAATAAATGTTTTGGATTTAATGCCAATTTCTTTCTCCAATTGTTTGCCTTTCGATCCTTTAAACAGTTCTTTGGATTCATTTTGTTCTCTGAGTCGAACTCTTCTGAAGTCTAAAACTCTAATTTGCGGTAATTTATGGATAATATAATGTCTGTAATGTCTTTTAGTTGTAATCGGATTATTAAGAAGTGATAAACACTCCAAACGTTTGAATGAAGACAACACTTCAATGTCTCCCAACTCTTGGATGTGATTATTGGTCAGAACGAGAGTCGACAGATTCGGAATCGATTCGTGCAAATCATCTGCAATACGACTGATCCGATTGTTGTTAAGATAAAGTGTCTTCAGACGTACTAAGAGTGGAAATCCATCTAATTTTCTGATATCATTGTCTGAGAAGTCGATGGCATCGAACTGATCCAGAGTTGCGCCCAAATTCTCGATTACCGTCACTTTATATGCCCTCAAATCGAGTTCCCGATCGCGAGTGGCTTTGTTTATGAATTGATAACCACTTTCTATCAGTTCTGGAGTTAATTTCATTTTAATTTAATTGTAATTTATTTGTCGTTTAATTTAAAATCAAAACATTTGAAAAGCAAACGACAAAAGAGTGAAACACATGTAATGAAACACAAATTACGTCCACTTATTAGAAGTGAAATCAAATTTTGATTAAAGTTTTGAATCAAATATTTGTTTCAGTAATTAATTGATTAATGATTTAAGAAATTAAATGTATTTTTATTTTTGAATTTTAAAACGAAATAATTAAATGCTTTGAATAAATGATTATCAAAATAAATGTAAGCAATAAATCAGTTGTTAATCAAATGAGAAACTCTTGAGATGTGGAATCACTTCCATTACCTGATTGTCATTAATGTTGTTTTCGATAACTTTTCTGAAGATATTTTCGATTTGATTTTGTCGTTCAAATTCTTTAGCCTTTTTGAACGCCATTCTAATGACCTCTTTGGGAATGCCTGCCAATTGTGCGGCATTGAAGCCATAACTCTTGGGACAGGAGTCAGCTTTCAATTTGTAGAGGAATGTAATGCTCTCTTCTGTGGGATCGGTTTGGTTCTCGTTCTCAATCATACAGGCCTTCAATTGTTCACTCATTTAGTTATCAATTAATAGAACAGTCATTATATCATACCATATGAACCAATTTTACGGACGGATTGTCTTTGAATTCATCAACTAATGAGTGGTAATGGGATGAGAAGAGTGTTCGACACCTGATATTTTCACTCAATTCTTTAGTAACCGCACAGGCAATGGCTGTGCCATCGAATGTAGAAGTGCCCCGACCTGTCGTTATTGAATTTTGTATAATTATTCAAATTAATTGAGAGAAACGTCAAAACTATACCCAATTCGTCGATCAAAACGAGTGAATGTTTGGTCGAGTGTTTCAACACTAATGCCGTTTCACTCAGTTCTGAATAAATTAAATAAATATTGGAATCAATTAAATAAATAGGGATTAGATTAGACATACCAACAAAGAAAGTACTCTCCCCCTCAACGATACGATCAAAAGCCCCGATTCGAGTGAAGATTCTGTCGACTGGACTGAGAGTACACTCCTTCGCCGGAACGTAAGCTCCTAATCATAAAACATAAGAATTAATAAAATAGAATTGAGTTATGATTTAAAAGGAAATACCTAACTGTGCCATAACCACAATAAGTCCTAATTGACGCATAAGAGTACTCTTTCCACCCATATTAGGACCGGTCAACAAAAGCAGTTCACTTTCAATACGAATATCATTTGGAATAAAATTATCGCAATATTTAAGAAGACAGGGATTACTCGATTCAATCAAATTAATAAATGGTTTCTCTGAGTGACTAAACTTTGGCTGACAAACAGGCGATCCATTTTGTTGGAGGAATGACCGACTTTTTGAGAGACTAAGCATAACATCTAATAGTGAGAGGCATTGAATCGCTTCCAACCACTGGTCGTAATGTTTATCAAATGTTTCGAATATACGTCTCATAATATCGCGAAGAATTAATTCTTTGGCGTCTTCTGAAGCCATCAATTGTTTGAATAAATTGTGAATAAATGGCGTCGAATACCGTTTAAAGCCTTTACGAGAGCTTTCGAGCTGATAGTCTCTGTTATCTTTGGATATTCTTTTGGTGGCGCTGTCGGGAACCTCTATTTGGTACCGATTTTTTCCGGTTCCAAAATAACTAACTTTACAGCCGAAGAACTTTCTCTGTTCGACCAAATAGTGATCTAATTTTTCAGTTATAGATTTTATTTCATCGATTTGTTTGTCATATTCTGCGTCGGCACCAGTCTGTGGCACAACCTTTCCCTCCTGTTTAGCTGTTTTGTGGTCAAACGCATCGTCAAAATATTTTAGTTTTCCCTTCAGATCTGGAAATCGGCCGCCATTTTGAATAAAAGACAGACATTTAGACAAAATCGAAGACTTAAACGATTGGATGTGTTTTTGAAACGACTCAACCATTTTCATCGATTGCTTAAATCCGTCCAAAACTGAGAGAAAATCAGATATTTTTCTCTTAGAATAGACATCACTTTCAAAGAGTATAGCTCTGGAGTCGGGATGGCTTTTGGCGCGTTTGGCTGAACCCTGGCTATGGATTTTACTGAGGAGTCGCTCCAAATCGGGTAACTTTTTCAATACTTTAATCGCTTCTTCCACTTCATAACGATTGTTGACATTTGAGAGCTCTGCGACCGCTGTTTGACGGCTTTGGATCTGTTGGATGTCACAAAGAGGGGCACATATCCATTTGTGAAGCAGTCGTTTACCAAAAGGAGTGGAACAGTAATCGAGGACTTCATTTAGCGTTCCTTCAGTACCGCCCAAACTATTTTGAAAGATCTCAAGATTTCTGAGAGTAAAGGAGTCGAGAATCATATTATTTGGAAACTGATCGCTATTCTGCTCAACACTCAGCCTATTATCACATGGTTTGTACTCATCAAACAATTTCATTGAAATGACTTCTTCTGCGATAAGAGTTTGGTCTAAGAACTCAATGATAGCCCCCAACGAACGGATGGATAATTCATATTCAGATCGAGGCGTTTGTTTGAGTAAATCTGTTTTATCCAACATATGGTCCAACACTTTCGGCAAATTTTCCCCAAAAAAGTTATTTTCTGTCAAATATTTAAGTGTTTTGTTTGCGGACCAAAACTCTTTCTTTAATTCTTTGCGAGCGTTTGGGACACAGCTTTCAATTAATTGTTTGGTTTTTTGAGAAATATTTTTACGATCGAATAACAGTTCGACGGGAGGGTTGTGCGCAATCAGTGTTCGAAGACTGGAATAGTATCTGTCATCTGAGAACTGACTCAAATGAAATTTTCCGATCGAAACATCAATAAAACAGATCCCAAACTCACTGCCAGACTCTTTGACCTATAAATTGAGAAAATATATAAATTATTGAAGACTTTAATGAATAATAAATACATTTTCAGTGACGGCCAACAAATAAGAGTTTCGGTCTGTCAGCGAATCCGGATCGATGACAGAAGACATACGTGTGCCGATTGTAGACACGCGACACATCTCTCTATTGACTACTCTATCAAATTTAGTAGATTTATTCAAATGTTTAACCCTTTCCTCCATCATTTGTGGTGTCTCTGTCTGTTCAATTCGGGCCACTTTATAGTTCTTCTGAATGAGGACATCAGCGTATCGTTTGTATGCCTTTTCAGGAAAGCCTGCGTGTGCGGAGTCACCCCTCATATATTGAATCTGTAGCTCATTGACAGCAACGACAGCGTCCATATGGAACAGTTCGTAAAACTTCCCCACTTTGAAGAACAGAATAGTATCGAAATTTTTAGACTTAAAGAGCCACCACTGCCTCAACGCTGGCGTACAACTGTTGTTCAGAAAACTTTCGGGAATTGAGAGCGTAGTCGGATCGTAGTCCGGATTCAACTCTCCGTTAATTAATCGAAATCTTCCGGATTTGTCTTTGATTTTCTCCGGTTTGAGAAACTCAAGGCTTAAGTGCGGCCACTCTTTGTCACCATTTTGTTCACTCAACTCATTAACAGATCTGAAGGACTCGTCGGCTATCGATAGTAAACTTTTATTTGCTTTATTAGAACTACTTTTAGGAGTGCCTAAACTTTTCTTTTCTGAAGGCTTTTGTGCACTAATTCTTTCTGTTAACCAATTCTTTGGTGTTGTCTTCGGTTTAGTTGACTCCTCTTTTATAGCTTTTGAGTCACTGTCAGAGTCAACGCTCATCACATCTGAATCTGAAGTTATTTTCGTCTTTTTCTTTGTTTTTTCGTTTGAATCAAAAGGTTTTTTCGACTTATTTGTGGACTTCGAAGAACTTTTCGATTTAGAGTGGGGTTCGCTATCAGAAGAGAATATATCTGAGAGTTCACTCATATCTGATTCAGAACTGTAAGACTTTTTCGATTTTTTGGCCGATTTTTTCACTTTTGTTTTATTGGATTTCTTTTTTGATTTCGATTTATGGCTCGATTTCGAAGATTTAGATCTTTTTCTAGATTTCGGTTCGGAATCAAAATCCGATTCTTCTAAATCTGATTCTTCTTCAATAATCTCTTTAATGTCTTCTTCGCTCACGTCTTCAGACTCATCACTGGAACTAATTTTGAACTCATCATCGCTTTCATTGGACTCGTTATCACTCGAATCGAATTCAATTCTTTTGAATTTTTTTCTGTCTTTAGTTTCGACATCTTTTTGACTATTCTTTCGTTTAAGATCTGATTTGTGTCCACTTTTCTCTTCTTTTTTGTTAGATTTGGGACTTTCTTTGTCTGATTTTGAAGTATTATTTGAAGACTTATTTAACTCATCGATAGAATGAGTGTTAATTTCCTCATCGATTAGTTGAATGCCTTCCTCTTCATCACTGGGAACGAGATCTGCGATTAGTGTCCACCTCTGGTCGACCGCTAACTTCAATGCCTGGTCTGCATATTCTATCGATTGTTTCCATTTGGCGTCTTTAAGGAACGGTACGTCTGACTTGTTTTTACCCAAATATTCTTTGAGATCCCTTTCCTTAATCCAAGCCCTGGACACGGGATCGTCAAAGAACTGGACGTGAATTAAGACTGTTTTGCCCTTTCTTTTGACGTGAGTGTTAGTCGTCGGATGGGGACAGACAATAGAGGGCCACCAAGGGTAACTACAACAGTGGACAGGGAGGACAGACACAGCATTAGAGTTTTAATGACAATTAAATCAATTAAAATCAAATACCCCTCGAGTTTAGCCCAAACCAAGTCATATAACTGATAATCCGTCTGAACATCACTTGTCGACACCTGAGAAGACGTTTGCGAAGAGGAGGCGCCGCCGACAGCACTATTGGCAGTGGTTTGTGGGCCGCCATTAGTTTTACTGTCATTTGATTTACTGTTTGTATTAAAATAATTAAATAAAGTATTCGTCGGTTTCGGCGATGACTGAGAACTCGATTTTCGCATTATTTCTATCAAATGATTAAAATATTTATTATAAAAACTTATAATAAAATGAATTTAATAGTCATTGGATTTAATTGTAATCAAATTAAGGATTAATAAAATAATTATTCAGTATTTGTATTGAAAACACATTTCAATCAAAACAATGATTACGTAATGAAAAACAAGTCGTCTCTGATTTGCCGCCAATTCTTATCATTCAATCAAATGCTTTGAAAAGTTTTTAGCGCTTTATTTGAATGAATATTAATTAGCTTATGATAAGCTATGATAAGCTATGATAAGCTATGATAAGCTATGATTGGTGGTCAATGATCATGGTCATGATGATGGTCATCTTATATTTTATAAGTTAAAAGTATTAATAGTTTATTTTAAGTAATAATAATTTCAAGTGTTTAATATTATTAAAACCAAATCAATAATTATGCCAATAATTTTCACTTCTAATCATTTAATCTTTTGACTCATTTTTATTAACCATTATTTGTTTGCTCTGACTTTCGATTCAAATATTTAGAAGTATTTATGGCCACTAAGAAAACAATAGTTGAAAACGATTCCATCAGAATTAAGACTTACATCAAAACCTGAATTTAGAAAATACTATAAGCGGTCGGAAAAATGATTTAATTAGCGATCAATTTATTAATTTTAATCAATAAATAAGACTTTTATTGGAATAAAATAATTAAATTTATGTATAATAAAAGTAAAGCATTTTTTGGAAATATATTAAAAATTTTAATTTAAAATATGTTTTTCGAATAAATTTAAGTAAATATTAAAACTTCAATATTTCTAATATTTATTTATTTGTTTAAAGAATTAAAACGATAGAAATGTTAATAAATATCAATCGCTGTCCGAAACATAACGAAAACATTTAAATAAAATCATTAAAAAGAAGATAAAGAGTGCAAACAATATGGGAGTCGAAGGGTTTAATATAGAATCGTTGACTTCGTATTGACTAAGAGTAGTACTGACTTGAATTAGAAGAAGTAGAAGCGATATGTGAACAAAAAGGACAGCCGTTGAATGCATTCGATAATTAATTTGAGTCGGATTATAGACATAATACAAGTTATACCGATCCACGAAATGCTTTATAACCAAATAAAACAGTCCTTAAATTGAAATAAAATGAATAGTTTTGTTTTTAAATCATTTGCTGAGCACTCATACCCGCCGGTGCCACTAATGGACTAGAAATACTATATGTGATAATAATGGTAAACATTAAGAGGAGTTTTGCATATTTAGTGCCAAAAGGAAAACTGAATCCAATTTTTTGTCGGGCGCTCTCATATTCAGCCACTGATCGCGATATGAAAAGTAAATATATTATATAATTGAATAGTTGTGAGACTCGGAGTATTTCGAATATATTTCCGACTAAAGCTGTGGACAGAATATAATTTGTAAAGAATCCACTGTTTCCAGAGGGGAACAGACAACTCCAGTCAACTCTATTTTCTGTGCTGTTCGAAGTCAATACAGTATCCAATAGAACGGCAGCTCTTTTTGGTTTTTAATAAAATAAAATACATTTTTAGTGAAAATTAATTTTTGAAAACTAATTGTTATTTACGTCCAATGGTTTAGTGGCGGAAGAATTAAAACCATAAAAATTAGAAAAATATAAGACTTAGACATTAACTCGTGATTGAGTGCTGATCGTGTGGTATATGGTATCTGATGCTGTACTATAAGAACAATACTCGGAAGAATGGTTGTCATCGCCATTAATAGGTAAGGTCTTAAAAATTGACTCAAAGTATTCTAAAAATAAATTATAATTAAAAGTAAAATCAATTGGAAAATATTTAAGCAAAAAAGAGACCAATTCTGTGGATCTCTGAGTGAATGTCAAAATCATTTCGACAGCCGTTGAAGGGGTGCTTAAGAATAAGAATATAAGTATGAGAATTGTGTGCATTAATATACTCCAAAGTCTTTGACAATTGTGGTCCAGTACTATATCTTTCCTGAAAACAAAATATAGTTTTTCGGCAAAAATTATATTAAATACCATTCAATGTCTTCAGGAAAGGGCGCGTAATAAACTTTCAATCGACAGGAGTCATCAGAACTAAATATACTTTTTATGGATTTATACCAAACTTTTGAGTTAAATGATTGAAAAACTCTAAAATTCAAGAAATGTATTAATCATTAGCTTAAAAAGATATGACTAACTCTTTTGCCATTGATTTAGTGTCGAACACCACAAATGCTGATCCAATTGGATTTGAAAGACAAGTGTGTGCCTCCTCTTCGATCTCTTTTTCTAATTCTGCTTTTTCTTCTGCATAATAGAGAACTCCATCCAATTTTGGACAACAATTACAACAACAGAAGAGACCACCGAAGCGTCCCATACAATAAGGCCGTACTTCACATCTTTGTTGGTATAAAAGTCTGTATTGAAAACAATATTTTTTGGCCTCAATTGCTGTCAATAATTGATTCTTCATTTTCTCTAAATTTCTGGAATCGTATAGAAATGTAATTCTTTTAATGACAACATTTGGAAAATTGTCGCCAAAATATTTAATTAAAAAACTTGTCTTTCGTTTAGATTTCGGAATATTTTGAATCAAAAGTATTTTTCTATCGATTGATTGTGTCTCAGATCTGTTTAGTTTTGAAAAGTGGCTCATTATATACACTCCCTTTAAGTTTAAAATAAAGATTTAATTCTCAATCAATAAAACAAAGGTTTAATACCACAGTTAATGTTATTAAAGTCAAAAGAGAGTGAACCCAAAATAAATTGGAACCCTTCCCTAAGTTAGAAGTAGTTGTCTGTGAAAACTTCTTGATATCCGGTTCTGCAAAAACAATTAATAATTAACGAATTTTAATCAATGAATTGAATATCTGACCAGAATTGCCATGCTTATTTATTGGTAATATTATTGCCAAACAAATAATTGTTAAAAATATTAAAAAATATATTAAATATCTTTGAAAGAGTAGGTATTGAAAGGCATCACTTCCTTTATTTTTTAATTATTTCATATAATTTTGTTTTAATGAGTTTCGATTACTTAAACTTTGATTATATTTATACTCTTAAAGTCGATGACAACAAAAAAGGTATGGATTTCGAAGGCATTACTTTTTGTACTGAAAGTGATATAATGTTTGATAAATACAAAATCATTGAATTATTTAATTTGAGTAAAGCATATAAATTGCATAAAAGTTATTTTGAGAAAATCCATTCAAAAACGAATCTATACTACGGAAATTATGATGAAAGTAGATTAATAAATCATAAACTTATGGAATTTTTTCACATTTATAACAATAAAATATACAGAGATTTGAGTTTTAATGATATGAAACAATTGATTATAAATGCAAAACAATTATTTAACTGTTCGTCAAAAATACACTTTAAATACAATAGTTTTGATGAAAATTCAAAAGAATCTCAAAATTGTTTCGAAATATTTGATGTCTTCGAAAGTATTTACGCGAATCAAGACTTTGGGATTTGTTATAAATTTGTTCCTAAAAACAAAATATACCTCAAAGACGGCGACTATATTGAGTTTCTCTTAAATTATAGAACTCAACAAAATTTTATAATCAATTCTCCATTTGAATATAATCCTTATAACGAAGAATACATATTATATTCCGATCAATATTTTGTCGTATATTTTAATAACGAATTCTTCAAAATTATGTCAAAAGAGTCATCATTTTATTCAAATAGAGTTGGATTAGATGGCAGCCTAAAGATCAGGAAAACTACACTTCAATTGCTTACAACTCCCCATATGATAAAATGTAAAAAGCAAGGTAAATATTTTGAAATCTCCTAAGAATGATAACATCCTTTTATAATTTTGCTCCCTTCGACTGATAGTGTCCCATCTTGAGCATCCCAAATATAAATATATTCCTCTTTTTGTTTTATAATAATAATTTAAAATAATTAATAAAAATGTTTTTTTTATTAATGGCAGAAAAATATGATAGAAATCAACAAATTTCTGAATGTATTGAACGTCAATATAATTATATCTATAATTGTACTCCAAATCCATTTCATTTCGAAGAATTTATTTTATTTAATTCGAGTAAAATAATTCAAAACGAATGCAATAAAACACAAAAATTATATATCAATTCAACAGTTTGTGAACGAAATTACATTAATAGCTGTCAACAGAATTATTACAATATTTATCTCGAAAGCGATTTTAAATTGAGTTCGGATTCAATAATCAAAATAAAAAATAATTTTTTCGAGGATTCTATTTATATCGCAGAACCAAAGATGAGTTTAATTGATTACACCTCACACATTGGAGGACTGTTTGGTCTTTGGCTAGGACTCTCTTTCGTAGATATGAGTCAATTAATCAAAAGTATTTCATCGATTTTAAAACTAAAAATTATTCTTTTAATTCAAATACTGAGTCCAAGAATTTTTAAAAATATATTTCAAAAATTTATTAGAAAAGTTTGGACTTTGTTTTCATTTCTTGAAAACCTAAATTGGAAAATGGTTTTTACGATATTTTCATCGCCAATAATTATCTATCAAATATCAATTCTATGCGACGATTATCTAAAATATGAGACAAAAGTATCTTTCGATTTCATTCCATTGAATCAATCATCGAATCAAATGATATCTATTAAAGAATTTCCAGCCATTACTGTATGCACTGAAAGCATATTCGAGAAAATATTTTTCGATGAAAGTTATCAAAAATATTACAACTGGGACAAATCACAAACAATTGTTTTTAATTATTTATTTTCAATAGTAGGTTATCATAAAGTTAAATTAAACTCAACGAATGTCGTCGTTCAAGAAGTTCTTAATTATTATAATTATTTATATAAAAATTTGAACTATTATTCAATTAAATTAAAACATTTAAGAGATGATGAAGTATTTAATTACATTAACGCAAGATATCTATTTAACTTTGATGTCAATAATAAGAAAGAATTTTTAAATAAAATCAAAATAATTGGTACGAAAAACAAAAACGGATTAAACCTAACGTTAGAAGAGTTTGAGTTTTATTTAAAACACTTGAGCTGTAGATTATGTCAAACAAAATGTAAAACCAAATGTCAATTCCTAAAAGTATTGTCTCCTTTTGGCAAATGTTTCACTACTTATTTGGATAAAGAATCGACAATTGATTTCACTAAAAAGATAAGAATCCAAGAATTAAGGATTTTTGAAAATATTCCAATTTGGCATTTGAAAAATAAATTTTTCATTCATCCGGTAAATAGTTTGGCCACTTCTCTAAGCCATGAAATTCAATTCACAGATATGTCTGTATTTCAAAAGAAAGAATTTGATATTATATTAAACAAAATTATTTCTAAAAAACTGTCCAAACCTTACAGTGATTGTCAAGAATATGGAGACAGCAATCAATTTGAATGTCTAAATGAATGTTATTTTAATAAATACATCGATCGGTTTGGGTGTATTCCAAATTTAAATAATTTATTCACAATTATACTTGATCATCCAATTAATTTTACATTTTGCTCTGAAGAGTATACACTTAATTTAAATAAAATAAACTTTGAAATAAAAAAGAGATGTGGCTTAGAATGTGCCGTTCCTTGTAATCAAGAATATTATGAAATTCAAGTTAATGAGCTTGGAAATTTAGAGGGGGATACTTTTGTTATAAAATATTGGTTCGGGTTTAAAAGTAAATTTTACACCTTAATAAACTATTCACCAAAATTAACATTAATCAATCTAATTATAAACATGGTAAATATTTTCGGTTTATGGCATGGAATAAATATCGCTCAGATTATCGCCATGATAATTTCCTCATTACAAACTTGTTCAAATAAACTTGAAAGTAAAGTTAGATATGGATTTATTTTGAAGATTTTAAAATTGTTGATAAATCGTTTTTTACGCAAAATAATCAAGGTAATTTGTTTTATTATATTTTAATAGTCATAATTAATATTTTATAATATTTTAGGCAATATTTTCGACAATTTTGTTACTCTTATTATTTGGAGAATATATTTCTATAAGTATTGAATATTTTAGTTTCAAATCGATTTCAAAAATTAATTTCGAAGAAATTGAAATCAATGATAACTTTCCATTTCTAATAATACAATTCATTAAATTTATGGAAGGTAAGACTTTTAAGTAAAACTAATATTTTCATTTTGCTATCCTGTAAGATTTCCATTTCTAATCATTCAATTCTTACATTTTAATGAGAAAGGTAATATTTTATTTTTGTTATAAATTTGATGTAGTTCAGAAATTGGGCTCTATTCAATCCAGAAGTTAATATTTTCCCTTTTATCCAAAGGTCAGAGAATAATAGCTTAAACTTTTATAATTGATGGAGGTTAATTTGACTTTTGCTTTCTAAATTATGCAATATTATAAATAGATACTGATTATATTGATATAAACTTCTGAAATATTTAATTATATATTAATAACTTTTGCCAAATTCATCCTATTTTTATGAAATGGATAAATATTTAATCTATATCTTGATATCTCTTTCCGATAAAAATATTGATTTAATTATTATTAAATCTCTAATTATAACAAAATATCAATCATTGTTCAACCATTTCAATAGTTTTCCAGGTCATAAATAGTATCACTTCAATCATTCTATTTTGGATCTGTTTAAGAGTGCAATATTTCTTCCAAAATATGTTGGATATTTTAGATTGCAATTAAATTTATCATTTTGCATTTTACAGATTTGATCTAGCTTTTTGCCTTCAGTATAAAATCCAAAAATAGTTTGTTAAAACTTTTTAGAATGACCTGATAATAACTCATTAACCCTCTCCAGTAATTCCTCATAATTCTCAAAGTATGTATTTTATGGATTATTTATTCTGAACAAATTGTTTGATGCAGTGCTAGAATTAACAATGTTTTTTCAAATTTGCAAATGAATAGTAGCTTAAACTGAACATAAACACTTATTGACAACACATAAATTCTAATTACCAAGCATGATGTTACCTAAGGATTTATAGATTACAAATAAATTCTATTTTGATATACATTCAAAACATTCTTTCATCCAATTAGGATATGGACATCAATTTTTACGAGGTGAGTACCCCTAATATCGTTCCCCTCCCACATAACACGAGACCAAAAATAGAGAGCACAGAGATTCTAAATTCTTGGTGTCTATAATAATAAGTAGGCATCTCAAAGTAAAAATATCTTTAAATTAATCATGAACATTTTTTATGAATAAAATAATATAAACTTATATTTTTACTAAATGAGTCAAGATAAAATCCACAAAAGTTCATAAACTACGAAAAATATTTTGTAAACAAAGTGGCTCCAAGAGCAAATTTCTGCAAGCTATGTTAATTATAGTTGTTTTTTCAGTAAACAGAATGAATGATAAGTACGATAGATGTCAGTGTATTTGAGATGCAATACTTCAGATCAAATTCAGTTCATCACATTTATTATAACTTATCTAAAATTTTTATTGAATTAATTATTTTGTGACAAAACTATTTCATTGACTTCAGTATTCTTATTGTAGTTTTTAAATATAGATTGAAATTTAATTAAAATTTTAATATATTCTTCCACCATATTGTATATTTCTGGGTATTTTATTTAATAGTTTTTATGACTGATGTTTGTTTGGATATAAAAGTACTGCATAAATACATATTACCTCAATTTAATGATCAATTCTGATTCAGTATTGATATCTAAGGCTGACATCTATCGTACTTATCATTCATTAATACTCTGAGCAAATTTTTGTTTACAGTTATAACAAGTGTTCCTTTAAATTATTTGAATATCCGTTTAAATGAAATGAAACAAACTGCAATTTGAAATTGTCAAGCTAAACTTGTGATATTTCATACATACATCGACAAAATCCTTAAGGAAAAGGTTTTCTACTTCACCCATATAATAAGATCGAAATTTTTCGTAAATAATTTTCTCGCAATTCTTTAGACATTCATCGAAATCCGATAAATTAAGAGATTTAGTCTCTTCTGATGCGCTTTGTGTTAATTCAATGAATAATTGTTTGCACTCTTCTATTGCTTTTGTTATAAACTCTTTTCTTCTCAATTCATTTTGTGTGTAGACTATATTAATGTTGTCTTCAAAAGAGGCTTTCATTTCATCAATAAATTCAGTGTTGTTTGTAGTCATTTCTTCTTCAAATATTTTGATAATATCCTCATTAATTTGAC
>JAQGBR010000379.1:0-13818 GCA_034698525.1 Achipteria nitens | reverse complement strand
ATCTCACATATCGGTAGTTCCTTAATAATTACATTTTATTATAGTAAATTATAGTAAATAAAATTAGTAATGTAACTGCATTTTCCATAAAAGAAGCCAGTTTCCAAAAATCAATTATACTATGAAACATAAAAGGGCATAGTTGTGCACACTAGTGACCAAGAGCATATATACATATAATTAAAATTAATTAAAACTATTTTTTGGATTAGAGATTTGTATGACTACACATTAAATAAATAATTATAACTTTATTTCATTTATGTTAATAATTTTATGTCTAAAAAACAAAAAATGTTACCTATTTAAATTTTATTTAATGTGTGCTTGTGAATGGAGAGAGAGAGAGAGAGAGAGAGAGAGAGACCAAAATGATGATACGACTGCGCATTTCAATTGCAAAGATTGACTGAGAGAAACGCTTCACAGCATCACTATTTTTTTGGGCACCGCTTCTGTGCACCCGAATAGCACAGCATAACAGCCAGAGATGAGCAATGAATGAGCGTTGCCAGAGGATTATCAATTTTGATTCTTCTGCTATATGTTGAACTGTGTAAATAAATATAATGACTCGGTTAATTTTATATAAATATTATATCTAGTTTAAATGTTTTGTCAATGTTGTTCGAGTGAATATCTCACGTTAAAATGTCATGGTTTGAATTGTGGCATAGTATAGACGTTCATCATTAAAATTTAATCTTTTAAGAAAATTGTTTTTCCAAAAAAGTCATAATAATTATTGGGATTTATAATAAATATACAAATCTATATTAATTAATTTTATTAGACAATTTTTGATCATGGAGCTCTCCATTTATTCAATTAACAAAGTAGTGATCTTGCTCATTTGGTTTCTCGCTATACTCAGCGATAAAAACAATTTTAAATTAGTCGGAGCTGCAAAATCAGATAAGTATGTTCAATTTGATTATAACTGATATGCTTATCATAATGCTCTAGTTAAGTCTATCGAGCCTCTAAAATCAGTATTGTATCAAGATTTGTTTTGTTATTCTAATCTAAAAAGTTGGCTCATTAATTGTGTAAACAATAAACATTGAAAAATGTCATCTAGATTGTTTTGATTGATAACATACACAAATTTATTCTCATTTTTTGGTTTACTTTTTGGATCAAAATTTTGATTAAAGTGGTATTAAATGACATTTAGTTTTATTAAAAATTTTTTGTTTGTTTTATTAAATTAAATCCATTGGAAATTTTTTTTTCTAGTGATTAATATTTGAATATAAAAATAAACATTTATTAGATTAAGGTTTATGTGAATAAGACTTCGATGTAAATCATTTTAATTCAATAAATAACATACAAATAATATGGAAATTAATTGTTTATTCAGAAGGAAAAACACATAACATTTGTATTGATTTTTGTCTATTTCTGTTCAGACACTGACGAAAATCGATTTCAAACACAAAAATCGTTAAAAATATCTTTTGTTTTTGCTCTCCGAATAGATTTAAATAATAGTCTACTCAATTGAATTTGTTATCAAAATTAATTTATTCATCGGAGGAATAAATTTTGAAAAATCATTTGAAGTCTAAGTTTTTTAATAAACCCCTTAAAGCCTACTTATTTGCACTATAGCTTTACATTGAGGCAAAAACTGCTCATTTATTGGATTCTTGGACAAAATTAACTCGTTATCAATGAATTGTAGCTAATTGAATAATATAAATCGAAAATTTATTTAAAATTTAGCATACCAGAAATCTATTGTTCCAACTAATTAAGTTCATTTTAATTTGGATCGCCTATTTTCATATATATCCTTTTTACACGAAAAACTTGTGTGGCTCTAATTTGTCTAATTTATTAAAGTGGAGAATATGCTTACAATCGAGAATTAGAGCGCCGGCATAAATAGTGAAGAGTTTAATTCAGAGAATATTGAATACTCCAATGAAAATGCTAATTATATTAGTTTTTTCGGGTAATATTTGATTTATATTCACGAAATTTCTCTCTCTCTCTCTCTCTCTCTCTCTCTCTCTCTCTCTCTCTCTCTCTCTCTCTTACTGAATCAAATGGCAGATCGCGTGTCTGAGGGCAGAGCAAAAAAATTGTGCCAAACACACGGACAGTAAGTGTTGCACTTATTGTCTGTGACTTATAAATTGTCCTTTTCAACTAAATTTGTGTGATCAAGGTCCTATATTCGTTGACATTTTCAGTGCATTTGTGAATAATTGGAGGAAATATTGCCGCCATTAAAATATTGAGTTTTTAGTCAATAGTATTCGAAAAATGATTGCAATCATATAATTTAGTAGACATCAAATTCTCAATTATCCTTAAATTAATTGTCCTTAAGTTCAAATATCATGTTCGCAATCATTGTTAAAATGGTTATAATTTAAAATTGATTTGTTATAATTCTCTAGAGTCTAGACTAAATGAATTTGATAATAAAATATATGCTTGCTCATCTTTAATAAATGATAATAACTTTTATTTCAATAGAAAAAGGGAAGAGAACAGCCATGAAAATAGAGGATAACTATCATTGACCTCTTCATAATTGAAATGGGTTTTCATGTTTTGTGTATAAACCATATGTCAGGCCTCGCACTCAATGTTAAGAACAGCTTATAATACCTTAAAGAATATTTTCTACATTATGTGTATTAAGTTTTTGGACATACAGTTCACGCGATTGTCTAATAACACAACATTTTATAGGCATTTATTTATTGCTTACTATTAAATAATAAAAATATCGAAACAATCGATAC
The DNA here is from genome assembly GCA_034698525.1 of Achipteria nitens. NCBI lineage: Eukaryota > Metazoa > Arthropoda > Arachnida > Sarcoptiformes > Achipteriidae > Achipteria > Achipteria nitens. Next base: position 11,053 of record JAQGBR010000379.1, on the reverse strand, counting down.
CTAATTCTGTATTTTCATTTCAAAAGAGTGTTTATTTCGAAGAAAAATGTTATTATCTCATAATTTAAGTGAATTTTTGCTCAGAAAATACACAAATTTATCGATTCATTTAGGAATTCCAATGTATTCTCCTCGAGAATATTCTGTGCTAATCTCACTTAAGAGTTTATTTCTCATTTTAAGGGAATAGTCGATAAAAATTATTTACACGAAAAGACAATTAAATTCCATATAACTAATGAAACATTATTTTATATTTTTATAGTCTTATATACTTTTTTTAACAATATTTTTGTGTTCACTTCACATAAAAATTATTTATTTCGTATATTTTATTACACTTTTTATTATCATTTTATTCGTTCGACATTTTCAAAGTCAAACATAAACTTATGGCTAATGTTTGTGTGCTTTACTTTTGTTGATCTCTACAACTGTCTGGACATTAGCAATGGTTTGTCCAGTCAATGATATCTACCAAAATTCAAAGACTTTATTTTGCCGATCAATTATTTTTTGTTTTATTAATCATTAGTTTTATTAAATCACGTCTTATCTGATTATATGTATTTCAACTTTGCCTGATATAAATCATAAATTATTCAATGCAATTAGTGCTAAGCATTTTGATCTCTGAGGGAATCATATCTAGAAATAGTTAATTTAGAGCACTCCGTCTGCACTTTATGTTTATTTCATTCGTTTTATATCACACTCATTAACCTGGTTGTTTTTAGCCTGTAAAGCTTGACTATTGTCAACACTAGGTTTTAAAGTTGACTGGTCAATAAAAATATATAGTAGGCTATCATGATTTAACTATAAATAATCTGAGCTATCTCAGTTATCTTTTAAAATCTGAATTAATTACTAAACAATGAATTTTTACATAATATTAAAATTTTTTATTCTATTTAATATTAATTTCCTGTTGAATGTTTGACCATGCAGAGATTATGCCGGTGCGAATATAACTAAAATACTAGATGAATTCTTCGAAAGAGGCAAATACGATAAAAGAGTTCGACCTAATTATGGAGGTAAATATTATCCAATTTATTAATAAATTTAATTAAATAAAATGCTTTATTTGTTAATAATTGCAGGTCCACCAGTGCAAGTGGGTGTTACCATGCATATTATTGGAATTAGTTCTGTTTCTGAAGTTCAAATGGTGAGTCTTTTATTTGTTATTGAAATATAAGTATCAAAACAATTATTTATAATAATTTGTTAATTAATAGGATTTTACGTCAGATTTTTATTTCCGGCAAATATGGAAAGACAATCGGTTGGCATTCGAACCTCACGGAGGAATAACTGAACTCGTAGTCGGCGCTGAAGTGGCACAAAAAATATGGGTACCAGATACTTTCTTTGCCAATGAAAAAGTGGCCTCATTTCACATCGCCACCACTGACAACACTTTTTTAAGGATTGATATGAATGGACAGGTCTACAGAAGTATCAGGTCAGAATAAACCTAAAAATCTCAATATATTAAGAGCGCACAATTTAAATGTGATCATCATAGATACCCTTTAAGCCACTTGCTAATGTTTATTAATCTCGTGAACTATTCTTGCGAACATTCAGCTAATCCTTTATTATAGAATGGGAAACGTCTTCGATAAGAATACTGGGAATAGTAAAAATTATCAAGTTTATTAAGATTTCTGAAAAATTGACATAAATTATAAATATATATATGTATTTGTTTCCCCTTTCCTATTTTGGGTATCTATGGTGATCTTAAAATTTTGATCAAGATTATTATTCTTCAGAAAAATGGTCAATAAGTAAACAAAAAGATCATTATTTTAGTGAAAACATTTCATCCTTTTATAGTTTGACTTTTTGTTGGTTTATTAGAATTTTTTGGCTCAACTCTACAAATATTGTCTTTGATTTTGTATCGAAATTGGTGTCTGATTTCACATCTATTCAAATATATTATTTTTATTTTAATAATTTCAAAGATATTTCTTATTTGATTCGAGAGATTATTGAAAATCTCATATAAAGTCAGTTTTCAAGAATGTTTCCTTTCATTCAATTCTAAATTAAAGTAACAAAACAGTAGATTCAAAATTGAATTTTAAAATAGGAGAGGGAGAGAGAGAGAGAGAGAGAGAGAGAGAGAGAGAGAGAGAGCCGATTTCAATATAAATTTTGTTTTCCATTCTTAAAAGAAATGTTACAGAAATAGAAGTCTTTTTTTGTTTCATAAATATTGAAAAATATAGAATTTCTACTGAAATACAGATCCGATTCTTTCTTTTTAAGCCACGGCTTATAGACATGAAATAGGCTTTCAATTTTTGAATGCATTGAAACATAATTTGTTTTTTATCCAGAGAAGAATGAATGCATTAAAAACAAACTATGAGTTAAAATAAGCAGAAAATTAGAATTCAATTGAAATTTTTTTTTGTTAATTATCTAAAATGAGATGAAAGTAGTTTTAAGAGATTATTATTAAAACACATTATTTCTAAAAATAGTGAAAATAAATGAGAAATAAATGAAATTATTTCTATTCAAAATGGATTAGTTTAACGAACAAACACTCAAAACAACAATTATTAGACCTAAAAATCTGGTCGAAAGCCTTGATAATGAAATACTGAGTATACACTAATTTTACACATCTCTGATTTTGAGCAAATTTTGACAATAAATTAATAGGTAATAAGTGTTTTTTGAATATCTATGTCATCATTTGAAAGGTAGAGACATTGACATCTAATTTCAAAGATTTAGTTTTCGGTTAAGAATTGTTTAAGAATAGTCTTGTGATTTAAATATCAATATTTCAATTAATTAAAATTGAAATTAAAATTATTCTCAGTACAAAACTTGCATGCTTATTCTCATTACACACATTTTTATTTAAAATGTAATATACCTATTTTATGTACTAATATAAAATCTATCTAGTTGAAAAATTTACAATAATTTAGAAATTTTTAACCGAAAATTTTGAGATTATTTTTCATGGATAGTCTGGAAAAAAGATTTAATTTTTTCTATGATAAGGCACCTGAGGGCTGGTAGTTTCATATCTAATATTTGTATTATTATTATTGTTATTAATATGTTTTCGTTTAAAATACGAGTATTGGAAGCAAACACCGTTTAAAAGACAATTAGAGTGTAAAATGAGTTTTTATGTGAATTCATACCTAAAATGTTATATAAGAAGCAAATATTTTATGCTTCAAATGAACAGTTTGTGTCTCAGTATTCACAGCTCTCTTTCTCTGCTCTAATGTTTAATATTTAAACATTTGATCGCTTCGTGTAATCAATACCTTCTGTTTTAGTGATAAAAATATTGCGATAATTATATGCAAAGAGAAAGAAAATTATACTTTGATTTTCACCATTGAAACTATTGGCCAGTCATTACGAGAAACAATCGATAATAAAATTATCATTTTAGTTGAAGAGAAAAATGTATATTTTTATTTTATCTAGCTCATAGATAAAAGATCCAGTTTTAATGGTTTTTCTGTTGTGAAATGTATTATAAATTTTGATTCTATTCATAAAAATATAACTTTTAAAGTGTTTTAATGGTTTTTATGCAACCATTGAGTGAAATGTTCTGTTCGTTGAATTTTTAATACAATTTTTTGATATATTTTGTGAAAACTAATGAAAAGATTGATTGAAGGTTTGATCGCGTGATTCCTGGAATTCAATTATTTTGAAATTATTTAGTTTTAAATAACATTTTCTCTTCTTTTTGTTTAATATTTTTTACCTAAAAAATGGTATTCCATTCAAAGTTCCCATTTATAATAATATACATATTAATAATCTTGGAATTTGAATCGTTATGTTTTTGTCAATTATTGACCAAATTATTCACACCAATGAACTCAAGAGTTGGTAATAATTTATATGAAGATTCAGATGATATTTATGATAGACATGAAGACGATCACCACTATCATCATCACCACAACCATCACAGACATGGGCATCAGCAGCACAGGAAACAAGTGAACACTGACAGGCATATGAGTGCATCAGTACGTAAAACAAATGAAGATCTATTCAGTACTGAAAAACAATTGGCTTTAGTTAGAGATCTGAATAGAAAAATTGATCGCGAATTTCGCAGAAAATACTATTCAAAGCAATTTCCTCTGCAATTGTCATCCAGTGATCCAGTTATTTGCAAGTCATCAGCAATGCTAGACAGCCCTCTTTTATCATCTGCTGAACAGATTCGAGTTCCTAGTAATCCTTGGGACAGTCAGTCAGATCTGATGTCTAGTAGAAAGGCTTTAAAACCATCGGATTTTTCATTAAATTCTTTGAAAACTCCATTACTTTTACCGATTAATAAATATTTTGAAAGAAAACCAATTTTAGATTTTTCTGAACCTGATTTGAGCGCAGATTATGGCTCAGAATTTTCCAGTGGAGGACATTCACACGACTATTCATTGGATAAAAAGAGGAATAATTTTAAAAGACTTCAATCATATGAGAGTTATCAGACAAGAAGTGCTCCGAAGAGATATGGTCTGAATGTTTTTGATAAATATATTACGGATATGTTCGGCAAAAGTGATGATCTTTTGGGCAAAAGTGACGATTCTTTCTATAATTATCCCAAATATAAATTGGATGAAGAATTCCTCGATGAGGATATGCTCGACTCTAATGAGAAGACTGTCACACAAATGCCGAAAACTGTGAGTCAATTCCAAAATTTTGATGATTTTCGGCCAACACTTAAAGCGACTAAAATTCCTGACAACAAATTTTTTAGTATTCAACAGAAGAGTAGTCGTATTATGAACTCAATGCCGAAGAAGAATACATTTAATAAAATGTCTTCAAATATGTTTGACTTCGATCTGGACTTAAGTATTGATCGAAACGATAAAAAACTACAGAAAATTCTGGAGAACAGCCATAAATCTGCAAAAATCAATAATACATTTAATTTGATTAAACATCCGGATAAAAATTATGCTAAACTTGGTATCAACTCATCGTATCCTAAAGAAAATGATAAAAATACTTTCAATTCAGCAGGTTATCTAGATGTTTTACCAATTTCTAAACAATGAATCAAATTTGCTCAAGTTACAATTAAATAACATTTTAACATATAATAATCGTGTGAATACATAAATTAAAGAATAAATAAAATATATGTTTCCAAAAATAAAATTTTAATAGAGTTGTTCATTGGGTTTGATCGGAAATTGAGCTAAACATGGTAATTTGCTTACTTTGTATGATTAAAATATATAATGATTTTCGAAAAATAATATCGACTGACAAATAAAATGCCAAAATATCATTAAATGTGAATCACAAAAAATTAACCTGAATTTAATCTACATAATTATTGACAAATCGATATAACCAACAAATTAATCATCAAGCACAAACGCGTCACTATATTCCTCCTCCTTCTATAAAAAAAAGTTGAGTCAACAGTATTGATGAGTTCTGTTGAAGAAAATTATGTTTGATTAGTATTTATTTTGATTATGGTATTTGTTACATGACTGACCTTTTCGATTGACTTCTTATTGTGAATATGACTTTAGGGTTTGCCTGGGGTTTCAAGTCAAACAAGGGATGGTAACCAATTGTTTTTGTGTTATATTTGTTTTATTCAAATTCATAGCAAACACTATTCGTTAAATAAAATTACTTTTTATAAACTCTCTCTCTCTCTCTCTCTCTCTCTCTCTCTCTCTCTCTCTCTCTCTTTCTCTTTCTCTCTCTCTCTCTTACTCTCTCCCCCACTCTCACTCCCTCCCTCCCTCCTTTGTCTCTCCCTTCTCTCTCCTTCTCTTCATTTATTCATTTCATTAATTCATTCATAAAAAATTTCCAATTTATTTGCAGACCATTATTCCGATTATAAAAATAGATATGAATTAAATATGAATTAGAAAATTGTGTGAACTCGACTGTTAATTACCAAAACTGAAATTAAATGAATTTTTTTTAAAACACCCGTTTTAATGGTGTAGTCAAAGTCAAACGTTGTGCTCCTTTTTGTTATTTTGCGGCAAAAATTTATGTCAATTTGCATAATATAGTAATTTCTGTGTCGTAATAACTTTAATATCAATATATCAAATGATTTGCCATTTCTTTTCATTAATAATTAATGAATTGCTGAACAATTCTGAAGTTAATACAGAAGTCATTTTTGTTCAGTAGTTCTCATCTTTGATACAATGTTAGGCCAAAGACCTAAATATATTTTTAATTAAAAATCATTCTTTTGATATAAATTTAGGAGAGGGAACATTTTTCATTCAATTTGATTGTTATGTTAACTCTATTTGCTGAATTGATTAAAGTGACTAGATGGCTTATCTATAGGAACCTGTGTTTTTCCTATTGAATTGCGAGCCATTATTTTCTATTTGAAATATAAATTGCATGTTATTTACAAAATTGTTGAACAAAAATCTCAATTTTGTGTTTCTATTGTTATATTGTTTGCGAATTCAATCCATTTTTCAATATAAACGGCGAGACTCTGAGTGTATGATTGTATTTCAGTCACTGCGCGCTAATAGAGGTTTTTGGTCAGCAAATAGTTAGACAACTGAGCGCTCAGAATAAAAATAGAGAACACACACACATACATTCACAGCTGCAATGTTTCTCTTGGCTTTTCTGGAAAACTAATATAATTTGTGGGCGTTTCGAGTGCTAAACACTGACTTTTAATAAACCGGTGGTTATATAGAAAAAGGTTCTTATTTTACTGAATACTAAATAATGACTAAAAAATCATTGAATTATTTAAGTTCTCAACGAATATATTCGTGAATAAAATTGATTAGAAAGATATAGACTTACAAATTGTTTAATCATTAACCGGAACACTTTTTGGTGGCAAAGTTATCGAATTGATAACATTTTTGACTAGTTTCTACAATTTTCTAGGTTTATTTGTTAAAATAATTAAATTCAATTTTAGAGTCATTTTCTAACATTTCAGAGAAGTTTTATTTTTGAAAATCAATTATTTTGTCTCATTTTGTGTACTCTTAGCGGAAAAAATAAAATAATTTTCGATTTTGTATTCCGAATAACACTCTTAAAGAATATAAGAATTTTATTATTTTTATTTCTAAATTCTGAGCTCTCTTTGAGTTCTGTTCTCTTCCTTATTCTCTTATTGATTGAATGGAGAGAAAAATTCTGTATTCTATTATAGCTTATAAATACTGTGCTCTGTTGAGGAACGGCTGGTATATGAGAGCGCACTACCATAAAATATATAGCGCACAGACATCCAGATACACGCATAGAGTGAGAGCATAGATATATTAAGTTTGGCGAACTCTGACATTTTGCGTGTTTAGAACACAGATTTATCCCATTCCTGACACACTATTTTGTTTGAAGCCTTTCATTAGGCTGTGCCATTTTAAAATTAAACTAATTTTGTTATTTATCATGTTAGTTTATTAGCTATAGGCAAGAAAAAATGATTTTACAAATTAAAATATCTCAACTTATTATTAAAAATTCACAGACTAATGAAAAATGATAAGTAGTATGAGCTTGCATAAAGCTATTTATGCCTTGCTAATAGGCACTTGAAATTTCCAACTCAATTTCCGTTTGCTTTGCAAAAATGGTTCTTAAAAGTTCTTTTACTATTAGAAAGGCTTCTGATAAATTGCTAGCTAATTCAAATTTATTGAATTTCCATTTAGTTTTGGTGACGGAAATAGCTTATACTTAAAACAAAAAAGAAAACTAATATTGGTTAAAATACTCTTTAAGTAGATTAATATACAATTGATTGGAATTTTTCAGTAAATATTTGTTTTCTCTAATTATAATTGCAATTCACTCAAAAAGATTTGTGTGTTTTCCCATCTAATGATGAAATTAATGTTAATTTTGAGTTTAAAAAAAGAGTAAAGAACTAATACATTAGTATATAATATATTACATAAAAGATTATTATTCAATGGTTTTAATAATTATTAATACATTAATAATGAATACAATATTTGTATTAACATTCAATTTGTGTATTAATGTATTAATAATTCCGCTCTTTATTTATATCTTCATATCGTTTTTGTTGTCGCGAAATGAATGGAGTCTTTTTTCATGACATCAAAAATCATTAAAAAAGGAGAACTGAATTCTTGTTTCTCATTTCAATCAAAAATAGTGAGCATTTTTTTCTGTGAATTCTAATGTATTTATTATTATTATTATTATTATTAAAAATGTGATAATAGAAAATGATATAGTATTATTTGTTATTGAAATAAAAAATCTTTTATTCGAATCGTTTTGCAAGATTCGAAATTGAATATAATTTTTTTTATCTCTAATTCTATGTATTTTTCAGCCAAAAGGCATTCTTTTTTCAAAAGAATATTTTGCATAGAATTTGAATGCATTAATGAATGTTATTTAACAAAAAATAAGAGTAGTTTTGCTTATATTTAGCAAAAAAATTCTATTGAAATATAATCTCATTTATTCTGAGCGAAAGTTCTGTACAAATTCTTTTGATAAAAATATTCATTAATTATTCCGAGTATTCTTCAGTATTATTCTTCGGCTCTATTTATAGAACCTGATATATTTGAACTTTTCAAGATGTTAATTGATGAGCATTTAATTTAGCTTAATTTAGTATCATATCCCTATACTTGGCACCTCATATCATTAGCCATATATGTGCAATATTAACAGTTGACCATGTCCAAACCTACGCAAACCAATATCAATTTGATTTTCTACTACAAGTTTTCAATTCATTCAATTTGTGTTTAGTCTAAAAATGTCTTTCATGTGAATTCGATTTTTTTCAAAGGTCACTTTTATTATTATTAGCTTACAATTTCCCGATGCCTTTGTAATAATTCCTACAATATTACTACCCTAAAGCGCCACATATTCCAACATGGGGTAAAATGCGAATTTTGCACTTTTTGGCAAAAACAAATGGTTGCCATGTGGGAAAAGATCGATCTTATCCAACATGGGGGATAAAGTGAGCCCGATTGTTGTGTTATTAGCGTTCACTAAATGCCATTAATTCAATTGTTAAATTCATTTATATCCATTTAACTATCAATTTAAATATATTTAACAATGGCTGGGTAACAATATCTTTTAAAAAACATTTCAATAAATGTTTATTTGAATATTTTGATAAACAAATGCTTTATTATAGTCTTAATACCTTTAATATTCAATGACCTTTCATCAAATGTTGCATATTGCCATGTGGTAAAAAGTCGAGCTTTTCCCCCACGTGTTTTTGAAAACTCACATTATCCCACATGTTGGAATATGTGGCGGTTTAGGGTAAGTAAATATTTTTTGTGAAAATGAATCGAATTTCAAATTTTTCTCGAATCAAATCAAATGATCTTTTCTTTGAAAATCATTTGATAAACTCGAATACGAACTAAAATCGATCGAATCCCAAGAGATTATGAGCAAGATTATTTGAAGCATTTTTCGATCAAAAAAAAGAGATAAAAGTATCAAATCATTTAAGTAAAAAATTCGGGGTTTTATCTTCAAAATAATGAGTTCTCAAAGACAGGACATCTCATCTTTTTATTTATTTATAGAATTCTAGACTTTTTATATGTTAATTTTGCCAATGAAAGGCTGTTTAGATCAGTTGGTAGAGCACTGTCCACATTAACAATAATGATGATAAATATTTTTGTTCGGATTCAAAGTGAAATGATTTGAAAATTTTCGTCTTATTTATAAAAATCTTAGTCTTTGAAGATTCAAAAAATTCTTAACTCTTACCATACTTACCCTCTTCTTTGACTCCTTTCCCGATTTATTAGATATTGATATCTACTCTCGAATTGTTGATTGAATTCCTTTTCTTTATTCGAAACTCAAAGTCCAGTAGAATTAGGAAATTTCTCAATTTTTATAGAAAGTTACTCTAAAATTTGTTTTAATGGGATTTCTACGATAAAAAATTAAATCTTTTTGAGAGTCAATTAAAATAACAAAATCAATACAACATATGGTAATCCCATTGAAAATCAATTAAAGCTTAAAAGTTAATAGAATATATAAGTCAATCGAAAAACATGTTATCTATGAAATAATTTTGATAAATCCAGTTGAAAAGATTTTGCAAAATACATACTTTGCTCAATTATTGTAACATTACTCTTGGTTAATTGATAAATTAATTAATTGTTCTCTTTTTTAGGAAATATCATGGTGATACTCTAACATTTGTGCCTTCGTATAAACTAATAAGTAATAACTAATTACTGATGACTTTATCATGATCATATTAATTTATTTTAAATGTTACCCTTTTATTCTATCGATTCATTTGTGGATCATTTTATATTTGAATTTATTATCAAAGGATTCAAATTTATTCTAAAAATAATGTTTTTAGTTAAGACATGAGAGGTTAGAATTGTCTCAAACCAATTCTCTTAGCACTATTTTATTTATTCATGATAAATAAATAAACTATCTCATTTAAATGTATTTGAATGTAAATTTCTTATTGAATTTTATATTGGATTCGAAACTTTAACAAAAAACATAAGACTATTTGATTAAATTGATTTAACAAGACTTAAAAAACCGATCAATATTTATACGAAATTTATTCACCAAATTCTGTAAAAATAGTATCTAAATGTAATTTAATTAATTTTTGAGCTCTCAATTTGTAGACTATTTTTTTTAATTATATTTTTTCTAAGAAAAATGTAAACTAAGTATTGGGTCGACTCTCAAATAATAACTTTAATCGTTAACTCATCTTTCATGAGTACCGAAATACATATTTAAATTTAAAAATTATAAAATTAATTAAAAATTGATAAAACATTTGATCTAAAAGTTTTAAAATTACGTGAATTTCTTAAATCATATGATAAATCGTTGAAAAGTTATACTCCGTTATAGAAAATACTATTTTTAAGAAAATTGTTTTTGATTTTCGGCAATACAACAGTAATGGCCAAGGTCCGCCGCGACAGGGGGGGGGGTCCCAAAAATTTTTTTACAGGGG
>JAQGBR010000378.1:0-13824 GCA_034698525.1 Achipteria nitens | reverse complement strand
ACGCTCTTCCGATCTGAGAAAATACTTTTGATAACAAAATTGAATTTATCTGAAACGGCAGTACAATAGTTTCGAGCAACTTTGCATCAACTTTACTAATGAAAAGTTGCAACAATTTTTCAATCACCACATGTTTGTGCTCGAACAAGAAGAGTACAAACGAGAGGGTATTGAATGGGATTTCATTGATTTTGGGATGGATTTGGCCGCTTGTATTGAACTAATTGAAAAAGTAAGTCATTTTTGGACACTCCTCTAATCGGTTTTTTCTCTTCTTTCCAATTCCTTTCCTTTGCTTTCCTATCCTTTCATTCAAACAATTAATAAATTACTCCAATTTATAATGAATTCCCGAACCAAAACCTTTTTACAATCCATTCCATTCCGATCCTAAATATTGCAAAAAAACAGTACAACGGTTTCGAACAGTTGTGTATTAACTTCACAAATGAAAAGTTACAGCAGTTTTTCAATCACCACATGTTTGTGTTGGAACAGGAAGAGTATAAAAGAGAGGGAATTGATTGGGATTTCATTGATTTCGGAATGGATTTGGCCGCTTGTATTGAACTCATTGAAAAGGTATATCCGTTTTTGAAAGACACGTCGATGAGTAGTATTAGCATATGAAGGACTGACCAAAATATGCAAACATTTCATATCTAATGTGGAATTTCTTCACACTTTTCTTCAAACTATTCTTGTCTTAAAAATTCAAACTTTATTTCAAATCTAATTATTGTTTTATATGACAGCCAATGGGTATTCTGTCCATCTTAGAAGAGGAGAGTATTGTCCCGAAGGCTACTGACAAGACCTTCGAAGAGAAGCTCAAGACTAACCATTTGGGTAAATCGCCTAACTTTGTGAGGCCAAAGCCCCCGAAAGCGGGTTGTCTGGAGGCTCACTTCGCTATTGTGCACTACGCGGGTACTGTGCCCTACAGCGTCACCGGTTGGCTCGAGAAGAATAAGGATCCTCTTAACGATTGCGTTGTCGATCAATTCAAACATGGTTCCAACCAACTGATCAAAGACATTTTCGAAGATCATCCAGGTTTGGGCAGCAGTGATGACGGAGGAGGAAAGGGAGGCAAAGGTGGCCGAAAGAAGGGTTCTGGTTTCCAGACTGTCTCTGGACTGTATCGGGTATGGAATGTCTATAACAGACATAACACACAGATTACAAATCAATTTACAGAACATATTATCAAATAATTACCTCTTTTTTCAAACAAAACCATAAATTAACGGATTTTTTGGATTTTGTATTAACACTGATTTGGCGTTTGTTTTCCACAACTAAACTATAGGAACAATTGAATAAACTGATGACTACACTGCGCCAAACCCAACCTCATTTTGTGCGCTGTATCATTCCCAATGAAACCAAGTCTGCAGGTGACCAACCCTTCACTCTGTCCACTCTTTCCTTTAATTGTTATATCTTTGCTTTTGTTTTTATGTGTTTTTGATTTTTTTAGTTTATATTTTTAAAGGTTTATTACATTAATTAGTTTTAGTGTCGAATGATTTGAATTATTGTTTGAAATATTTTTAATTATCAAAGCATTGGTTAGATTAGGAGTAATTCTGTGTTACATATTCTGTATTAGCCCTTCATTTCGATAATATAACTGATTTTGTGAACTAATAGTGTTATGAAACCAAAGAATGCGTTCCCAAAATTTGCTATAAAATAGTAAAATGAATCACAAGAAACCCAATGCCAGAGCGAAACCCAAATAGTGTTGAATTTGGTCTGTTTTGATACCAAACCCAAATGAAACCCAAATCCCAGAATCCTTTTAATTCTTTAAAAACAAAAAACAAACAAAAAAACATTATTTTGAAAATTCCCAGAAATTCAGTTTTCTATATTTGTTGACCATATTTACCCCCCAACCCTCTATACCTCGGATAAAAACAGGAACAATTGAATAAACTGATGACTACACTGCGCCAAACCCACCCACATTTTGTGCGCTGCATCATTCCCAACGAAACTAAATCCCCAGGTATTCATCTTATGTGTATTTTTGAACAATTTTTGAACAGCCATTCCTTGAATACCAATTGATGTGAAAATCATTTATTTCCAATCAATCCTTGAATTTTTTGAGAGAAACGATATGTTCTTATAATTAAATTTTATGTGTTTCACTCAGTTTTGAGCAAACCCTTTACTACCTGACCACTAGACTGAGTGTTAAGATATTCCATAAATTAAATATGAAAAGAAATCCCGTTTTTGGAATTCTATGTGAATTACCCAACAAATAATTGAAACCCAATTTGTGTTGTTTTGCTCTCAAAACACAAACAATCAAAACACAGACCAAAACCTATTCTCAAATAATTGAAATAATTAAATGAAAACCAAAATTTGTTGGATACTATGGATCACCCTTTAGGAACAGCTAAATAAGTTAATGACATCTCTGGGTACTACTCATCCGCACTTTGTGCGTTGTGTTATCCCAAATGAACAGAAACAGCCAGGTATTTTTAAATATTCCCGATAAAACTGCCCAAAATATTTTGAAAATTCAATTTTTATTATTAAATATTTTCTTCAGATTTTTTTTATTGTCGTTTCTGAATATCGTTTTGTCTTTTATTTCTTTTTGTGCGAAACTATTCTTCTGATGACTAAAATGTTATCCAAACCCCCAATAATTAACTGAATTTGTATGATAGGCGTCATCGATGCCCATCTGGTTATGCATCAGCTCACCTGTAATGGTGTGCTCGAAGGTATTCGTATCTGTCGTAAAGGATTCCCAAATAGGATGGTTTACCCCGACTTCAAACAAAGGTATGATTACTTAGTTTTGTTTCTATTAAAACCTTAAATCAAAAACACTCTGAAAACTCCTTCATTCAAATGAATCCCAAAAACATTTCCAAAACAATTCTCATTCAATCACTTAATAGTTCTGAACAAAAATCTAAACCCCTTACACTAAAACCTGAGTTTAACAGAAAGTTTAGCAAAAATTCTAAGCCATTGTATGGCAACTGTCCCTCTCTGTGCCCAACAGATATACAATTTTAGCCGCAGCAGCAGTTCCAGCAGGTTTTGTTGACGCTAAACAGGTCGCCGGCAAAGTATGCGAGGCCATTCAATTAGATACCAATGACTACAAATTGGGACACACAAAGGCAAGAGTTAATGTGAACCGAACCCCCTCTCAATTATATGTTTACCCCAAAAACCTTATATATGTTGAAACAAACTCTAAATTTTAAACCAAAACTAAATCCAAAATTTAAATGTTTTTTCAATTAATATCAAAATTATCTCTAATTCTGAACTGTTTTCGATATAAGCGATATATAAGCGTTAAATCAAAGGTAAAACTATTTTATATGTCTTAAAGTGAATCTCTCAGACCTCAAACCCAATACTAAAATTAAAATATCTGTAATCCAATCAATCAAACGAACTCTGAATCCAAAAACAAAACACAGATCTCTTTAGTACTTCCTATTTGTATCTGAAAATAGATTTTTAAAACTATGAAAATGAGTGTTATTTTCGGTTAATTTTTGTGAATCACTAAAACTTCCAAAACCTAATCCAATGTTTTTATTTGTGTTCCTCTCTTCAAAACTCTGTTACCCCTAAATTCCCGGTAAATCCCATTTAATAGATATACACTATTAGCGGCGGCGGCCGTCCCCAAAGGTTTTGTGGACGCGAAACAGGTCGCGGAAAAGGTTATCGAAGCGATTCAATTAGACTCCAATGATTTCCGTTTCGGTCATACAAAGGCTAGTAATGTGTCCTCAAATCTAATATAGTTTTGATGACATGTTTTGCAGTGATTTAGTTTAGAGAATGAAATTTATAGTAATTTAGAAAAATATAGATTTAGACTATTATTTGGATTCGAGTTCTCATTTCTATTACAAACAAATGCTTGAATTTCTTACTGTTTTTTGTTGTTTTGATCGTATCTGTGATTTGCCATAAATTTTTAGATCATTTTTTGATTAGAATCTAAATTAGTATCTAAACTATAACTTATTTGGGTCCCAATTCACTCAAGTTTGTGATTTAATACTAAAACTTCAATAACTCAGACATATGTTCCAAATATTTGCTATCCTTCACAAGGAATCGCTTGAAATCCAGCGTCAAAATCATTGAACTGATCAATGAATTTGTGATATCAATGAAAATCTAATTACTAGTCGACAGTCCCGGAACCGAATCCCCCGACAAATCAAAACACAAATGATTTGAACTAACATTCAATTTGCGCACTAATATACTCCTGTAGATACACAATCCTGGCGCCCACCATCCTTCCCAAAGGATTTGTTGACGCGAAAGTAGCCACAGAAAAATTAGTGAAAGCCACTAGTATTGAAGAGGGAGAGTATCGCTTTGGAAATACCAAGGTATATTATCCTTTAGCTTTGTTTCGTAGTCGCTATTACTTTAAAATCAATATCTATATATATTTATTATATATTTAATTCAGTTGTAATCAAAGGATTTGCTTTCAGTAATAGCTTTTGGCAGTAATTTTGAACTGAATTTGGAGACACGTCTCGAAATTCAAAAGTAATTTCCATTAAATAAACTTTTTATGTAAGCCTTTCCTTAACTCTCAAAGACATTGCTTTTATTTTATGGTTTATATTCTAATTAATCAAAAATTGTTTCGAGAAAAAAGTTTTCAATTTTCAACATAAATGTTAAAAATGTTATTTTTGGAAATAAATTAACGATCGCTACCACCATATGTGCGAACAGAATAGTATTCAGTAGTTCTCATAAATCTTTTGCTTCGAATAATTATTTCTTTTAATTGAATTTGAGTTCTGTGTTAATACTAACAAAAACAAACTCTTCTTTTGAGATGAATGGTAACAAAAAGTGCAAATAACACAGAATAACACCATATCTTTTGACTGATTCTATCGCTTTATGGATGAAACTCGCGATTGTGAGGTAAGCGCTTTTTGCAGCGTTTGTTTGATATTCATGAAAAGGTAGGTCTGAATATCGTCATAAATAATCTCAATGTGTTTATGTGTCTCAAAGTTTCTTGTGTTTTGTCTGTGAATCGTAAAGTATTTATGTGTGCACTCTATTCATGCACTGCATGTCAACCCATTTTTCAAACAAAATTCAATTATCTAACGAATGATTGACAAAACATAGATCTTCTTCCGCGCCGGTGTTTTGGGTCGTCTCGAAGAGTTGAGAGACGAAAGATTAGGCAAGATCTTGACCTGGCTACAAGGATGGATCAGATGGTATCAGTGCAAGAAGAGCTTCAAGAAGTTGCAGGAACAGAGAATTGCATTATTGGTTATCCAAAGAAATTTGCGAAAATTCCTTACACTTCGCAATTGGTTATGGTGGAAATTGTATTCTAAGGTCAAACCCCTCCTTAATGTGGCTCGAGTTGAGGATGAGCTCAAAGCACTTGAAGAGAAGCTCAAGAAAGAACACGAGGCCTTCGAAAAGGAGGAAAAACTGCGTAAAGAACTCGAGGTTAAAAACGTTCAGCTCTTACAAGAAAAGAATGATCTCTTCCTTCAATTGGAGTCCGAAAGAACTTCTTCGGGAGACGTCGAGGAACGACTCATGAAAGTTATTTCTCAAAAATCAGACCTCGAGAGTCAGTTATCTGTGAGTCCTATTTTTAATCATTTAAAATATTTTTCGCGGAAAATAAGAAAATTTTATACATTTTTTTTGAGTTAAATCTCGTGTTTTGACTATTTTATAGGAAAAGAGTCTAATTTTACTGAACAGAAACCAATTCATTAGATTTTTTTCTGTCTTTCTTTAACTGAATATTTGGCAACAAATAAATGATGAGTGCATTCAATGTAAATATTAAAAGTAGTCTAAAGTTTTTTGATTCGTTTTTCTCATTAACCCTCTTTCAAGACATGCATTTAGAAAGAGAGGATATTTTCCTAAAATCATAGTATTTTCGAAAATTAAATATTTAATATATTTGTGGGCGAATCAAGACTTACATGAGTTACAACAAGTAAAACACAGAATCAGCCAAAATATACAAATATTTAAACTTAGTTTAAATAGAAGTTTGAATAGAAATTACATCTCATTTCAAATTCATATCTCGACTTAAACTTTACGAACGATTAATAATATATTATAAGAAAATTTGTGAAATCTTTTTCTGAAACTTAATTAGTTTTTTAAAAATTACTTTTTTAATACTTTTATTTATCATTTGAATCAATTTAATTATCATTTTGTTTGTGTGAATCAATGGAAGAATTAGCCAATAATATGATGAATGATATTATAGTTAACGCAACAAAAAGTTTAGTAATGAATGGCGCGAAAGAGACAGACCTCTTAAATGACGACAAAGGATTAATTACTGAGGATTATATGAAAAGTGTTAAAAAACAATACGATCTTCTTCTGCAGGACCTACAAGACAGGCTCGGCCACGAAGAAGATGCCCACACAGCCCTCACATCTCAAAAGAAGAAATTGGAATCAGAACTCTCGCAACAAAAGAAAGAAATTGAAGACTTGGAACTATCCCTACAAAAAGTAATTAATTATTTTCGTCTTTTTATTTTAAGAAATTTAATAACACTTTTATTTTCGACACATTTTTGGTGAATAACTTTAGTGTTATTTTTGATATCAATGTCTGAAATGTCTGAAACACTTTTAATTTATGGCATAATAGGCAGAACAGGACAAGTCCTCAAAAGATCATCAGATCAGAAACCTTAATGATGAGATCGCACATCAGGATGAACTCATTAATAAATTGAACAAGGAGAAAAAGAATTTACAAGAAGTTAGTCAAAAGACTGCTGAAGACCTTCAGGCGACTGAAGACAAAGTAAATCATTTGAATAAAGTTAAGGCAAAATTGGAACAGACTTTGGATGAACTCGAAGATAATCTCGAAAGAGAGAAGAAACAGAGGGCTGAGATCGAGAAGAATAAGCGAAAGATCGAAGGAGACCTCAAGTTGGCACAGGAGGCCGTCACCGATCTCGAAAAGAACAAAAAGGAATTGGAACAGACCATTCAACGAAAGGAAAAGGAAATGGCAAGTCTTGCGGCAAAACTCGAAGACGAACAGAGTTTGGTCGCTAAACTCCAGAAGCAAATCAAAGAGCTTCAGGTAATGAATCACTTTTTTAAATACTTTTCGACAAAACAAAAAAATAGTAATTTTTTTGGCAAAAAAGCAGAAATAGCTGTTTGGCCGGGATTTCAGACCCTATTTATAGCATTAGTCAAACGCTTCACAACCAATGATATAACTATTAGTCTAATAACTACTATTTTTGAGACTTATGAGGTCTTATCTTATGGACTGTGCCTTCCAAAGAAGGAATCCCAATATTACAGTAGAGACTGTGGGGGTGTCTTTTTAGTTCCACATTCCGTAGTAATGTCTAATGAATTAAACTTAAAAGACTGCTCCTCACTAACCAACACTTATTCCAAACGAGAAGTCATTCCAACACAGTCTCAGACATTCATTCGTTTGTGATTCGGTTCCCAACAGAGACCACTCACTCCTTTAGTAGTGATAAGTAAACAAATAAATAGTTTGATTGTATCCATGAAAGTGTTCGCATAATATTGACTCCAATCAAGAATAATGACAAGTGATAGTGATTTTCAAATGTATGAGTCCCTCGAAAAGGCTATGCAGTCCAGTGCTGGTGATGCTCTTGAGGATAGATCCACGTTTTATCCACTACAGAATAAGGCCCGATATATGCCACCGAACTGTTCATTGAGTACTGAAAGCAAACGAATTGTTCGTAGAGCTCAAGACCCTATTCTACAGAACAGTCCTCGTGTCGTCCATTTCCTTTATGAAGTATTGTTTATGATATGAATATTTGCTTAAGAGATGACCTGATCTGCAGCTGATCTGTCAGTGCATCGCTTGGGCTCTAAAGGCTAGCAGACAATAGCCTTCGATTTCTTTTTTGTATAAATATTTTTGCTTTAGTTTTGCCAAACGTTTCAATATTTTTGTTTAATTAAATTGTGTTTACATTCAATTGATATTTAAGTAAACATTAATGGAATTATCACACAATAGGCCAGAATCGAAGAGCTCGAGGAAGAGCTGGAGGCCGAACGACAGGCCCGAGCAAAGGCCGAGAAACAACGCGCAGACCTCTCCCGAGAAATCGAAGAACTTAGCGAACGTCTCGAGGAAGCGGGAGGCGCCACCTCTTCACAAATCGAAATGAATAAACGACGTGAAGCAGAGATGTCTAAATTGAGACGAGATCTCGAAGAATCTAATCTACAACACGAACAGTCTATGTCTGCCCTCAGAAAGAAACACAACGACTCCGTTGCTGAACTCAGCGAACAGGTCGACCAATTGAACAAGGCTAAAGCCAGGTATAATCCATTTCCCATAAACTCTCAAACGAACCGTTCCTCACATACCAATACTGTAAACAAACCCATATTTAGTTAAAAATAATATTCAAAAAAATTTTAGTCAAAATTCATTAGAGATTCCAAAGATTTCCTAAATTTACTGAAAAAATAAGAAAAAAATCTTTTGAGTTATTTATAACTTATGATTGATTGCGAGTAAAGATTAGAAATAGAGATATGTTTTAAAATAATTTCGATCGACAATCGAAACATAGGATCGAAAAGGAAAAGCTCGGAATTAAGAGCGAATTGGATGACGTGAAGGCAAGTGTGGAACACCTGTCTAGGGATAAGGTATGGACCGATAGTACCGAAAAATAAATATTATGTAGAAAACAATTTTATGTGTTCCGTGTTTTTGCAATTTTGATGAATCGAAATAAGTTTTTAATTTGTTATTCAATAGTAGTTATTAGTGAAGTGTATTTCCCGAACTCTTTCCTTAATTATTATATTTGGTTTGTTTGCCGACATTTGCACAAACATTATATTTTGCTAATCAAAGTCCTGCACGAAATGATTGCATTGAAACAGATTAGAGAAAGAAAAGTCCACTTTGGCTGCAGAAGTATCCGATCTCCAGGGAATTGTAGATCACGCCACCAAAAATCAGGTATCCCTTTTGGTCCTGAGCTCCATATATTGATGTCGTACGCAATTGTCTCATCCATTGCTTTCGTCATTTTTGACTAAATTCTTATTATTTTTTATTTGATTTTATTTTTCGATGATTTTTGAATGAATTGATTGCATGTCTTTTGAATGATTTGATGTTTGATTTGATTTTTAATTATAATTAAATTCTAATAAATTTCTATCAAATTATGGTAACAAAAGGCAAATACAGAGAAACAGAACAAACAGTTGGAGATGCAATTGGGAGAAGTGACCGGAAAATTAGACGAAACCAACAGAACTTTGGGTGACTTCGATGCCAGTAAGAAGAAGTTGGCCGCAGAGAATGCAGAACTCCAGAGACAGTTGGAAGATGCAGAGTCACAGGTGGCTCAGTTGTCCAAATTGAAATCGTCTCTTGGAACACAACTCGATGAGGCCAAGAGAACTGCCGATGAAGAGAGCAGAGTATGTTATTACTACCCATTATTGTATCAATCATTTAGTTTGCAATCCATTAGAAATTCTTTAGAATAGAAACAAATATTCTGATGAATACATTATTTAATGAATTATTCAATGATTTAAATTCTGTTCTGGGATCTGATGGCTATGTTTATCAAACACTATACTTATTGGATAAACAATTGAATGACAATAAAATATTTGTCGTATTTTTAGGAAAGAGCTTCCATTTTGGGTAAATTCCGAAATCTTGAGCACGATTTGGACGGCGCTCGAGAGTCACTCGACGAAGAAATTGAAGCCAAGGCTGACCTCCAGAGACAATTGAGTAAAGCAAATGCTGAGATACAACAGTGGAGAACAAAGTTCGAGAGCGAAGGCTTAGCCCGACTCGAAGAGTTAGAAGAGGCTAAGAAGAAGTTAGGCATTAAATTACAAGAAGCAGACGAACACATAGAACAGCTCAACGCCAAAGTCGGTGGACTCGAAAAGACCAAACAACGATTGGCCGGAGAACTCGAAGATATGGCCATTGAAGTGGAAAGAGCTAATGCTTTGGCCGCTACTCTCGAGAAGAAACAGAAGTCATTCGACAAAATTATTGCCGAATGGAAACAAAAAGTCGACGATTTGGCCGCAGAACTCGACGCCTCTCAAAAGGAATGCCGAAACTACTCAACAGAACTGTTCAAACTTCGCGCCGCTTATGAAGAAAGTCAGGAACAATACGATGCCGTCAAACGAGAGAACAAGAACTTAGGCGATGAGATTAAGGATCTTTTGGATCAATTGGGAGAAGGAGGAAGGTCTGTCCATGAACTGGAAAAATCTAGAAAACGATTGGAAATGGAAAAGGAGGAGCTCCAGGCCGCTCTCGAAGAGGCTGAGGCAGCACTCGAACAGGAAGAGAACAAAGTGCTCAGAGCACAGCTTGAGTTGTCTCAAGTCAGACAAGAAATTGATAGAAGACTTCAAGAGAAAGAGGAAGAGTTCGAAAACACTCGAAAGAACCATCAAAGAGCACTCGACTCAATGCAGGCCAGTCTTGAGGCTGAGGCCAGAGGCAAAGCTGAGGCACTCAGAATGAAAAAGAAATTGGAGAGTGATATAAATGAGTTGGAGATCGCATTAGACCATGCTAATAAAGCCAACGCTGAGGCCCAGAAGAATATTAAGAAATATCAACAAACACTCAAAGAATTGCAGACCGCATACGAAGAGGAACAGCGCGCCAGAGATGAGGCCCGCGAACAATACGCGATGGCTGAGCGAAGATGTAATGCCCTTCACGGCGAGCTCGAAGAGACCCGACAACTCCTCGAACAGGTATTGAATTGTCGATCAGTTCTAACAACGGATTACTAATTGAATGAATTGTTTTGTCTTTTAGGCGGACAGAGCGCGAAGAAGTGCTGAATCAGAATGTGCTGAACTCCATGAGGCCAACAACGAAATGTCGGCTCAGAACTCATCACTGACTGTCGCTAAGAGGAAATTGGAGGGAGAGATGCAAGCATTACAGGCAGACCTTGATGAAATGCTCAATGAGGCCAAACAATCCGAAGAGAAGGCTAAGAAGGCAATGGTAGACGCGGCCAGACTTGCAGATGAGCTCAGAGCTGAACAGGAACATGCACAACAACAAGAGAAATTAAGAAAGGCCATGGAACAACAGATCAAAGAGCTCCAGGTCAGACTCGATGAGGCAGAGGCTGCGGCTCTCAAAGGCGGCAAAAAGATTATTCAGAAACTCGAACAGAAAGTTAGAGAATTGGAACAGGAATTGGATTCTGAACAGAGACGACACGGAGACGCCTCCAAGAATCTGAGGAAAGCCGAGCGAAGGATCAAAGAATTGCAATTCCAGGCCGATGAGGACCGTAAGAATCACGAACGCATCCAAGACTTAGTCGACAAATTGCAACAAAAGATCAAAACATACAAACGACAGATCGAAGAGGCAGAAGAAATCGCTGCTCTCAATTTGGCCAAGTTCAGAAAAGTTCAACAAGAACTCGAAGACGCAGAAGAGAGGGCAGACATGTCTGAGAACGCTTTGGCCAAACTTAGAGCAAGAAATCGCAGTTCGGCTTCAACTTCACGTGCTATGAGCCCAGGCGTGAGTACTATACCATCAAAAGGCAATCCACTGATTACATAGTGATTGACCACAAATTAGGGTCAGTCACCAACTAATAGACAAATAAGAGGACTGTTTTGTTATCAGTGCATTGAATTTAAAAAAAACTTTTATCATATAATTAATTGTATTTCTATTTAACTGACAGCCAATTTCGAAGCCGAGACCAAAGTCCAAAATGGTTGACGACATCTAAACCCTTTCCATGAATTTTGAAGAACAAAATTAATACTAAATCTAATTTAATTCTAAACGAAAATCTTTTAAATTTCTTTATAAAACAATATGTTCTCTATTTTTTGTTTTTCTCAATTTATGTCAACATCTTATTGTCAATCACTTAACAGGTCCTGAATTTTAGTGCAATAAACCGATTAAAAAACGATTGCCTTTCGGACACAATTTGTTTGTTTTTATTGTTTCGGTTCTCTCTTTGTTTATCTCTATCTTTCTTTTGGCTCAATCTTTAGCTTTAATTATCGATTCATTTAATTTTAAAATCAAATCAATGTTTTACTAAAACAAAAGTTAAGAACACCTGTTATTTAAGACATATTTTTATGTCATTTGACTTCTCATTTTAGACACAATAATAAATTACAAAAACAGCGGAACTTTAAGAGGAGTTTATGTTATTATGGCATTAATTCATTAATAAATAAATTATTAATATTCTGTTCGAATATTTTATGTCTATTTATTTCGATTTGGTTTAGATAAACATAGTTTGAGCAAGTATAGTTTCAGTAAGTTCCAGTTCTAACCTAGAGATTTTCAGAGGACAGTCTTAACAAATTATTAAGCACTTAACAAACTGTTCTTTACATTTCTAATAATTATATTGAGACCCATTTTTAATTATTTCCGTATCCTTTAATACAGTTCACAATCGATGTTATGAAATGATGTTTCTTTTGAAGCAATTAATGAGTTCTAAGTTTTTTAATGTTAAATTCAACGGGTAATGGGCTATAGTTTTGGGTGTCCATGGCTCGTTTTAGAAGGCAATATGGATGCATACTTGCTACAATTTTGGAAGATTAAAAAAGAGCTTTACAGTAAAAACCGGTTATAATCAAGTGATTTGGTTTCGGGATTTAGTTTAACCCAGGGAGCGTGGCCGAGTGGTTTAATCGGCTGCCACCCAAACCGAGGGTAGTGGGATCGAATCCCTCCCGGTGCACTTCCCCTTTCTTGTGTTTTTTCGCAATGAGAGTGTGGAGAAGACTTGGAGGGCCAGAGGTCGACCACGGCTCCCTACCTAGGAGCGAAAGTTTAGGTAGAACCGTTGAAAACTGATCCACCAGTTTGCTAGTTCGGAGCGTTCAGGTGTATGCTCTTAAAAATGAGACACCGTCCTGGGATATCATGTCCATCAGGACGATATGCTCCATCCCTGACGGTTTCCTCTGACCGTTGTGCAGGGTAAAATCCCGCAAGGGACTTGATTAGAGGCTCAGCCTTTGGGTATCTCTTTGCTGTAGAAATTGATTTTTTGAAAGAAATAAACTTTAATCGGTTTAATTTCATAAATACTTACCTATTGGAAGGTTTCCGTTTCCATTGACGCTCATATCATACTCTATTTAAATTTAAAGCAGTTTTTATTTGATCTAGCTCTACATTAATAATTATTTAATTTACCAAATGGAAGGGCCGAAACCGACAAAACTGGACAATATTGATAGAATCTTCAATCCATGTATGGTAGATCACTTTATCTAATGATGCTAGATAGATTCGTGGAATAAGTCCTTTCGATATTGGAATTGAAGCCCTAACCTTAAATAATAACCTTGACAGACTTAGAGTAATTGGAAAAATTGTCTTCGATATCAAGGTTGCGGTTGTATAAGAACTATCGAAATACTTTTCATGCCTGGGTGTAATGGCTAAATTGCCAGTTATTATTCTCAAGTTTGCCTTGTTAATCTTATTGCAAACAGAATAAAGATTTCTATCGTCGTATGCTTCTTCATAATATTCTATTTAAAAAAATTAATTTTATAGATTGAAGTAAAACAATAAACTTAATAAATGTAATTAAACTTACTTGCACAGTCTGCTTTTTAGCCAAAATTCTCCATTTATTTGAATTTAATTCATTAAAGTTATCTTCAAAAATAAGTTTACTGTATATTTCATGAATTATTATAAAAAAT
>JAQGBR010000377.1:0-13848 GCA_034698525.1 Achipteria nitens | reverse complement strand
TCTGGAACTGTTTGGAAACACATTCGAGAATTTGTCACTGAATGGCAAGAATTGGAGGATTACTTTGGATAAGTGATCGCATATTCGGTGGTCATATGATTTCCTTTTTTCAATTGAATCGATTAATGAAAACAAGTCTTCTTTTGGATCCGAAATCTTTTATTTGACTCAAACTTTTATCGTCTCTTTTGTTATAAGTTTTTAAACTTAATATATTTAGTCATTTGCAGGAATGCTCTCAAATATAAAAGGTGAGCTTGATGATTTTTAGTAATTTATATACAAATTATTTGTATTAATTTTAATTATTTGGCGAATCAGGACTTAAATTTATATTCAATATAATTGTTTTAATTAAACAAAATTTGAATTTTTGTCAAAACTTTCTAAAAAATAATTAGAATTCAAATCTTTTTACTTTAAATTTAAATTTTTGAAAATTGAAAATAAAATGTTTGCATAAAATTAAATTAAATACAAAAAACAATTATTTTAAATAACTATTAATCAAAGTTTTATTTGGTTTGCTTTTGGGACGAAACAAAATAAAAGACTTCGTATGAAATCAAAGCAATGATACCAATAATGATCGCAATAATCGCCAAAATTAACTAAAATATTGATTAATTAAAAAGGATTCAGAAGATTATTATTTAAACTAATATTCAGTGTTTTACCCAAACTATTTTCCAGTTCTCATCTTTTTCTACAGATTTTCCGGGCGAGTCATCCTTTTTTTGCGATTGAATGGGGTCTTTCCAAACTTTCAGGTTCTTCAGAAACTTAAACTGAGAGAAATCTATTTCTTTGAGTTTAGGATTTAGACGACAATCACTGGCGGGAAAAAAATTAGACATTCGATGCTTTTCGCAGTTAAGAAACAATTTATTTTCGGTAAGAGTATTGTCCTCTCCGACGATAGTAACCAACCCTGAGTCAGGTTCTGCAGATATTAATACATAGATATAACGGTGGTGTGTCTCATAAAATTCAATTAAATGATAAACATAAGTGTTTCGAATGGGTCCACGAAATTGTTCGGTCATTAGGTTGACAACAGCCGTCACCTTTTGCGGCGATTTGTCGCTACAGACGGTATAATTTTGGGTTATCTCATCGTATTCGTTATAACTGTAGTCAAACTCCCAAAAGAGTCGTTCGTAAGCATATCTGGGGGTGGAATAGGTTTTGGTTTCTGCAGACAAAGAGTATCTAGCATAGAAGTAATCTGTGTAGGATACTTTTTCTGTGTTTTATCATTAATTTAAAACATTAAAAACAGTGAGTTTTAATTTAAAAGTATAAGCAATTATCAGACCTTCGGTGTATACCAATGCATGATATCGAGGTCTAACTTCTCCCAAAACTTTTCTCTCTAATATAACCATATCAATGATGCGAATAGTTATTGGGAAGTGATAGTAAAGTTGTTTCAAATTGAAAAACCCCGTCTCATCCTTTCCTCGTTCACTAAATTTATAAACGGTTCTATTGTTACGTCGAATAAAAAGCGGATTGTCGTCACCGGGTGTTCTGACATCATTAAATTCTTGGGCGTCTACCTCAGCATTTGTCGAGTCAGTTGGAAATGACTTTTAATTAAATTTAATTAAATTTAATAAATAAATCAATTTTCATATAAAATACATACAAAAAAATGAGTAAAATAATGGATTTGATTATTGATTTGATTGGCTTTATCTCCCATATACTCGTAGAATATCGGATCCATATTAGTGGTCGAAAAGATATATTCAATTCTTTTTTCTTTGTCAAACTTTTCGAGTTCAAGCCATCGGTTTGCCTCAAAATATGGCGCTCCTTTCGAATTAGTGACATTGTGTCTAATTGTGTGAAAAATACGGAAAGCAACCCTCGAAAGAGGCAATCCTTTATCTGTCTTAACGTCTGCTATAATAACCAAATAATCATCGATAGTAAAGGCTGTGCTGACATTCACTTCTTTGAATAGACAAACTTCTGAATCTGGAGTCGGCCCATCACTTGTAATCAAGTGATCAAATTGAGTGGTTTCGTCAATCGGCGGAACTGTCGTCTCAGCGCCACAATTAATGAACGCCTTATTGTCAATAAGAATGCTATCATTTTGTGAGGAATGAAGAGTACCGTTCGGTCCAATCGAGAAATAGACTTTTTTATGATGTGTTGAATAGAATTCAATTAAATTATAGGTATTGCCTGAGTTGTGGTGTTCCGTAGAGACGTGAATCACAGCCGTCACTTTGTCTAATCCTTTGTCAGAACAGACCTTATTGTCGATGGGATTGATGTCGAACTGCCAGTCAAGTCGTTCGTAAGTGTAGTCATCGTTTGAATATTTCTTGGCTTTTGCTTTCAAATAAAATCTGGCAAAAAACCAATGATCCGGTCCTTTTCCATAATACCAAGGACTTTTCTCTATAATCAAACAAATTATTTGATATTTTATCTCCATTTTTATGTTTATATCAAAAAAGGTATTTAAAAAGTCGATTGATTTGTGTCAGACCTTCGGTGTATACCAATGCATGAAATATAGTCTCATTTTGATGGATGTTTTGTCGCTCTAATATTACGATATCCAAAATATGGACACCTTTTGGGAAATGTAAGTAAAGTATTTTCAAATTGAAAAGACCCGTTTCGTCGTCTTCTGGTTCCGAAAAGTTGTAAACAATTTTAGTGTTGACCCGAGAAATAATCCCATCCTTTTCATTAAATGTTAGGTCTAATTCTTCAGCATCGACCACAATCTCCTTTTCTTCTTTGGACACACCTTCCTCTGATTGCTTTTCTTCCAAATATTATTAATTTTATATAAAATGTAATTTAAGAATCAATTTTTATATCAAAATATGAGTGTATCAAAATATCAATATCAGTATATACCCAAACAAAATAGTGAATCTGTTTATTGATTTGAGTGTCGTAACCCATTTCTTTCCAAAATACAGGTTCCATATTAGTGGTGGAAAAGACGTATAAAAGGATTTGTGCCTGCTCTTTAACTTCGAAAAGAGGTAATCTCTCCGGTTGTTCGTATTCATACTGACCGTTGTTATCGACAAAAAAAACACGAATCGCAACTCTCGACAAACTCTGCCCACTCTTTGACTTCACATCTGCTATCATAACGATAAAATTGCTGACAGTAAACGCCACCTTTACATCCAGTTCACTGAAATCACACACATCCTCCGGGTTACACCCAAAACACTGAGAGTCTTCAACCGGTTGTCCATCAATGGCCCTAAACCTAAACATTTGCAATGATATACCAATTAAGACAACTCTTAGTATTAAAATCATTTTAAAGTCTTTTAATTTTTAATAAATTAACTAAAAATTCACTAAATTTTATGTTAATTTGTTTTACAAAACTTTTGAACTAAAAATTCATAGAAATATAATCGAATAGAAAAAGAGTTCTCACGAAAAAGAGAATACTTATTGTTGGAGAGGAGAGAGTGAGACAACTATCAAATTGAGTCTATATTTTCATTATAAAATGGTTTTAATTAAAATAAAATCTCGTGAAACACATAATTCAGAAAATCTTTAATCAAAAACATCTGATCATAACATTATTGACCAGATTATGTCAATCGACTAATCCAATTGATTAGTGTAATCTTGTCAAGAATTAACTTTCCATTTGATTATTATTTTATTGATTCTAAAAATTAATTTATTAATTCACTTAATATTTAATTACATGACATAAGTTTGACAGTAGTTTTGGCACAACTTATCTCTTATTTATTTCTCATTTATTATTATTATTATTATTATCGCTATTAAAACTGAGAAATCGATTGCTCTTATAATTTATAAATTGATTTTCAAATATTTGTATTTTTTCTTATATTACATACAATTAATTAGATTTTAAAAATCAAAATAACAATCATTTAATTGTAATCTTTTTACTCAATTATAACATCACATCAATTATTAGTAATTGTTTTAATTATATTTACAATTAATCATAAATATTATTACAATATGTTATTTCAAATAATAATCTTATCGTTAAATATACATAAATATTCTGTACATACAATCGAAACAAACATTTTTATATCAAATAATTTTGTGTGAAATTTGTTTTGTGTTTTGTTTTTTATACTCTTATATAATATATTTAAATATCAATACAATTAAGAAATAAATGAGTGAATTATACAAAAGAAAGTCTTTTTTCCTGTCATTATTACAAAAGTTTTTAGTCTAATAAATAAATAATGTTAAAAAAGAAGAGAAAACATATAATTTATTCGTAAAGAACGATTATTGTCTGGTCTTTAGATTCGAGAATATTCTTACTTTTAATAAATAGTGTTTAGAAAAAAGGCAGTAATTGTTTTGCATTTCATTTCTTCATATAATTTAATCCAATAGTGATATGCATTCCATTCATAAATCTATTCATAATTTATTTTTTTGATAAAAATTAGTCGACAATAATATTCTTGACATTAACTTTCTTTCTCTAAACTATTGGCGTCTGTTTTAGGAGTAAACAAAAAAAGTTAAAAAATAATTAATAGATTTGAGTAATAAATTCTTACATCTCTGGCATCCATTCTAAGAGAAAAAGATCTTAAATTGAATGAGTCTTTGCTGGAAGTGGGAGACGACAACTGAATGTTGTTATCGTTGTTCACAATTGTTTTGTTTGAGTCTTGAAATAAAGGCTTATTATAAGTGACAAAATTTGATGTCATGTCGTGTGCTGTCAATCAAATTAAATACAATTAATAAAACAATTTTAGTGATTAGATATAAATGGATTAGTAATACATGGGTTGGATGTGTGCATAGAATTAGGAACTTTGATTGATTTCAACTGCAAATGATTGTTAAAGTCTTTGTCAATCATCTCATATGAGGGCGAGTGCTCTGAACAAGAAGAGGGAGACTGTAATTGATTGTTATTCGCCATTCTATCGCTGCCGTGTCTTCGCCTGAATTTTGGTGGATGTCTGGACTGCATCGGAGCTGTTGTACTCATATTACTGTCTGTACTGTAAGGACTGGTAGGCCTGAAGTTAGTCATTTGAGGCCTCTGATGGTGTCTAAACTTTTTGTTTACATTATTTATATTATTATTAGCCGTGAGTTGTGTTTGAGGTTCGATAACAAATGATTGTTCATTGAAAGTGAATCCCGCGTTTTGCGCCGCTCTGGCCATACATTCGGCCAAATCTGTCTGTGCATAGAACGAACCGTCCACTTCTTCACCATCACTCGATGGATGACTGGTCTGACCATCACTTTGGTCGCGATCGCACTGTCCATAATCAGTGTCACCGCCTATACTGGACTGCGGTGAGTGGCGGCCATTCATATCACGTCTTTGACCACATTCTACATCCGAATCCACTTCCAATCTCTGATATGAGCCGACGATTACCTGATTCTTATTCTGAATCTGTTGCTGATTATCGTCTGTCAGCGATGGCAGCGATGACTGCATTTGTCTGTCCATCAATGGGTTGATTGTGATATTTGTGACATTCGATGGCGCGTAATGTTTGCCATTCGTTTGGTTTTGATTAGACCTAAGTTTTTGCAGAAATTGTGGTAATTGTGTCCTAATTTGTTGTGAAACGGAAGTCGTGTCCATCGAATTGGATGACATAATATCCGACACCTTTTTATTACGCGTTAGAGTACTCTTCGGCGACGAAAGACTGTGACGACTGTTGGCCGGTGAGGGCTGATAACTGCGTGTCATAAGAGGGGAACGGCCAGAGTTGGAACCACCCGAATGAATGTATGACATCGGAGGTAACTTTTAGGGCAAAATTAATATTCAATTATTGATTAAAATATTTTTGTTGATTACCTGAACTCTTATCAATCGATTTGGATGCTGTCCCCTAACACTGCAATTCAATAAAGGGGTGTTAGGAGGAGTTCCACATTCACTGGGAGGGTTCTCCGGAGGCGGAGGAATCAGATCATTCCAGTTAACAGCCGGTCCTTTTGAGTTCTGACTCGAGTTTCTATCATTCATTAACATAGGATTCGGTCGAAAGGATTGTTGTCTGTGTTTATGAGTTTTGATTTTACGGACAGGCATTCCGTACTCATCTGTGGTATAACTGCCTGAATCACTCGGACTCTTCATCTGTTGATCAGATATGAGGTGTTCCATCGCTCCGTCATCATTGAAATCAAAAGGCATCGGTTTATCTGATTTTCGACTCCCCATCTCTTCAGAGCCGCTACTCTTATGATCTCTAACTGATCCATGTTTTGATTGGGAGACGGTATTAATCAATGTTGTGGTAGCGTAAGGCGCCGGTACTGATGATGGATAGTGACCTTCTTTTTTATAGAAAGTGGACAGATTATGTGTGTCTACTTCTGCATAATCGGGTGCCGAATAGTCGGCCACAAAAGCACTCGAATAGCCATTACTTCCATCATTTGGTGGACAACTGTTTAATAGTTTGCTTTGATTATTGTCTTTGTCTGAGGGTCTCCATCCCTGATTGATCCAAAGAGCTTCTCTTGCATTACCATTAAAGCCTCCTCTGCCCACCTCTTCATTTTTATTCAAAGGGACAGTCAGGTGAGCGCTAATCGCTTTCTTCCACGCAATTCGTCGTTTCATTAGAATAAATATGATAATAATGAAGATAAACAGAATGGGAAGGGTAGCCAATACGGCATAAAACCAGGTCTGATTGAAATATGATGTCTCCAATGAATTGGTGGCAATCGGAGAGTCCTCTAATTTAGAGACTAAAGCATCTGGGTCCATTCTTATTGCTACCGGAGCACTGAAAGGTCCGACGCCGACACTTGTGAAGGTTAGCACACGTACTGTATAGACAGCACCGGTCGTCAAATTATATAAAGTGATTGAATTAACACTTGAATTGACGGTTATATTTGAATGAAGTGATGATATGTTTCCCAAAATATGGATATTATAACCCAAAAGATTACCGTTCCTGTACTCTGGCGCCGGGGGCTGCCATTCAATTGTTGCAGTCGTCAGATTGACTATTTTGACGGACAGCTTTTCGGGCGCCGCTGAAGGCACGTCTTCAAAGGTCATAACAGTGCGGGTATTACTGGGCTTTCCCTCAACATTCTTATAATACGGAACCATAAAAAACTCAAAACGAGTAAACTTTTTCAGATCAGACACCACTTGATTAGAAGAACCTGCGTTCAGGACTGTCATCATATTATACTTTTGAGCGGTTGGACCGGAACTCATATCACGATATCTAACATAAAATCCTTCGACAAACTCTTGGCTGCCCTGTATGTCCCACATCAATTTAACAGCTGTTGAACTGAGGGTACGGACGTCTTTTAATTCAATGGAGACACTGCTCAGTCGAATCCTCGCTTCGTCCAAATCATATTCAGGTAATATTTGAGATGAAGTCGAGCCCAATGTCCTAATTTCGTCGGACAGAGGAGAGGGAGAACCCAATCCGTGACTGTTCTCAGATCTGACGAAAAAAACGTAACGCGAGTCGGGCTGTAAGTTATGGACTGTATAGACATCACTCGTAACTCTATTGGCCGCCATTTTCCAGCCGGTCTGAAGTTCAGGGCAATAGTATTCAATTGTGGATCCAATAAATGGTGAGTTACCGGCTCTTCCCAATCGTCTCCAGGCTATTGTGACCGATGTTTCTGTCATATTGACAATCGACGGCTTTTGTGGCGGACCCGGAAAAGTGGACGGGTCTGGCATTCTATGGAACATTATATTCGGATTACGTGGAGATTCGACAGATAGTGAAGCACTCCATGAGGTCTCTCCGCTTTCGCTCGAAGCGATACACATATAAATACCGGAATCAGATTTCTGAAGATCTGGAAGTGGTATAAGAATTAAATAAAATAAATTATATTTTCGTTTCAATTAAAAAATAGTTAGAATTAAAGTATTCGTCAGATGTTTGATGACATATCCCTTTACATATCGGTATAAATAAATATCGTTTATGTAATTAAAGCATTAAATTGCGATCAAATGATAAAATGTTTGAGTGTTTGAATTAATTCATTTTTAATAAGCTATTAATACTCATTAGTAATGAATTTTTTCAGATTAAATCATTATAAATGACTCATTAGTTATAAAACCTTTAATTTAAATGATGTGAATCACAGCATTCCTACAGAAAAACTCTTATACACTAAAAACTAATTGAATTTTTGTCTTATTTTTCTTTTTTATAAAAACCTTTAGTTGTTTTGGAGTTTGACTTTTGGGTCAAATAAGTAGTTTCTAAATCAAAATAATTAATTCAAAGTAAACCACTTAATCAGATATGTCTCAGATTTTAATCAATTGTCTGACATTTAATCATCAAATGAGTCGTTTCCGCAATCAATTATCTAATAATCTTACCATTAATTTGAAGAGTACCCGAACCCAGTACTACGAATCGTGGTTCGTATATTGGAATAGGCTTTCCATTTACCAGCCATTTAACTATAGGTTGTGGTGAACCGACAGTCTCGCACGGAAGCATAGCCATAGTGTCCACCGGCAGAGTCTGGTTGGCCGGACCTAATTTAATGATGGGCGGCGGAACGTCTGCTACTGCACTGACTGTGAGATAGGCTTTGGCCATTGAGGAACCGACAACAGACAGAGCAGAACAGACATAATATCCTTTGTCTTCTTTACGCACTCCTGATATGGTAAGAGTTCCCTCAGTAGAGACCGAGAATCTGCCGTGAGATTTACCAGGGAACAT
Organism: Achipteria nitens; assembly: GCA_034698525.1. Lineage (NCBI taxonomy): Eukaryota > Metazoa > Arthropoda > Arachnida > Sarcoptiformes > Achipteriidae > Achipteria > Achipteria nitens. The sequence goes on along the minus strand of JAQGBR010000377.1, from coordinate 5,104 downwards.
TAACACCTGATTGCCTTCACGAGTCCAAAACACAGAGGGCGGAGGATTACCAGTGGCCACACAGTCTAATTTTGCAACACTATTGACGGGCACTCGAATGTCTTTTGGCTGAACCAAAAATGTTGGACGAGCTTTAAGTGATGATAATTAGCGGTTAATTAATTGAATTCAATCTAATTGTCATTTATTTATATAAAACTATGCATACAGTGAACAATAAGTGTTGCGGAGGCAGTGATAGTCCCCACCGGGTTCTCGACCTCACATATGTATACCTAAAATAATATTAAATAAAAATTATTATTTAATTCTTTCAAATTTGACAGCATTTGTATGACTCACCCCTTCGTCTGCAGGCGTCACATGAATTATCTTTAATGCTTTGTCTTCAAGTATTTGTGCTCTGAATCGATAATTTTGGGTATAATTAAGACAAATGTCTTGAATATAATAAACAAAAAGTGAGTCATACCTCCCGATAGGCATTTTGCCGTCCTGTCGGCGCCACGTTATTGTAGGAGTTGGGTCACCGCCCACACGGCAATGGAACTCTACGTGTTCGCTGGACAGAGCTGTCACATCTTCGGGACCTCTTATGAAGAATGGTTTAACTGAATAATCAAATAAATTTATATGAGATAAAGGGTTAGACATCTGTTTATTTTTGATTAATTGTTTATTATTTTAATTGATTGATGCAAACCCTGAACGTTAAGTAAAGCCGGCGGGGATTCTCTCACTCCGACCATATTTTCGGCGACACATTGATAGCGTCCCTCATCTTCAGGTCTGACTTCAGATATCATTAGATTGTTTCCATTAAGTCTTATGCGACCGGATTTGGTGTTCACTTTGTCTGCATTTTTCTTCCACGAAATTACGGGCTCTGGGAATCCTCGAGGAGGTGCGCACTCCATAACAGCGGTGTCACCGGCGGCTACCCTCACATTTTTGGGCATTATTTTGAACTCATCTCTCAATACTATAAAAATAGAAAACATAAAATCAAATGAATTAAAGAAAAACAATTAAATGCAAAGTTTGCGAAAAAATAAATAAAATTATTAATTATAGTCTAAATTCGTGTCAAAGGACTGGCACTCAAAAGGTTTATGTACTGTGAAAGAAGGTATGCCATCAGTTGTCTAACGGATGACAAGCATAAAGTGAATGATCCCTTTTCATGTCTTAGTCTTAAGATAGGAGCGCTGCTAAATAATCAATCAATTAAAGCAATTCGAGTATTTTATGGCCGAAATCCAAAAAAATTATTCTTATAAAAGATTGCTCTCAAAAACAACAATTTTTAACTAACTTTTAAAGCCTTAAATTACGCTTAAATTTGAATTTTTTCGCTCAGAAATTAAAGTTTACTTTTCGGTTCTCTCCTTTTTCCTGGATATTTTTGTTTTAAAAACTTTTTTGTTGATATTTCAAACACTTTCTAAACATTATGTGAATACTATCTCTAATATAATTTGTTTATTTGAGTAAAATTTTTATATTCTTATTCTTATTATCTTCAGATATATTTATTCTGTTCCTATCTGTGACTAGAAGATGGATAGAATAGGAAGTGTTGATTACAGCACACGAACAAAAAAGAGAAATAAAAGAAAAATAAACTCAATCTCTTCTGAATTTCAATTTATTTGAAGAATTTATGCATTTATTCTTTTTTTGTGACTCAAACGATAATAGTCTTCAATCAAATTTAAAACTTAAGAAAACATTTGAACGAATTATAATCAATCAAATATTAACCATAAATTCTTCGTAGAAATTACATTACATATAATAAGAATGTATACAAACTATTATTAATTGTAATATTAAAGCGACTGAATAGCAATACTTGTATTCAGTTATTAGAAGATTTTGAAGCAAAAAATGTGTGGGATTTTCAAAATCTAAACTAAATGTGAATTTTTATATTGGAGTCAATTTATTTTATACTGAATTCGATTTCAAAAATATATGTTATGCTATGAATATATCAAAAAAGTAATGCAAAAACATTTTTTTGAGAATAAATATAAGAATGTAATACTAATAACGCACACCCATTACATGACAACACACCGGGGATTCACTTCCAAAGCTGTATCTGTTATGAATGTATGTGCCGAGTGAACGGCCAAATGACTACAATGACTACAAGCATCTAATGACCCCCATTATATGAACGCCTAGAACGCCATTTGGCTCTCTCTCTCTCTCTCTCTCTCTCTCTCTCTTATGCCACCCTTAAAGCCCAGTTGTCTGAAGAAGTAGAAAGAGAATTGGCTTAAGGCTTACAGTGCCTTACAGTGCGTTACAATGCCTTTAATTTGGTTGTGCCGTCAAACAAATATATGGCTTTAGTTCATCGCTAACGTGTGTATCAGTTCGTGATTGGCTTTAGCTTTGGATTCATTTTCTCGATTCTATGCCTTTAACTGAAGAAATACTCTCGTCTTCTCTGATGACCACTGGTTTCGATCGTTTCTACTCAACTCTGCACTAATACTAATGTCTTTACACACAAGGAGTCCATAGCTAGTGATGTAAGTCTGGCCACACACTCATAATGCCTGAGATATTATTGGAAAAATAAAATGATTCAAAACTGAAGGCGAAGAAGAAGAGACAGGGATTGGGAAGACTGATAAGAATAGAAGAACACAATTCCAAAAGACAAGCGAAAAATAGGAGCGAAAGAGGGGCTCAACACAGATATGATCCACGAGAATAAACCTGAGAGAGATTTACAGATGAGATTTCTCTGTCCTCTTACTTCTCGGTTACATACAATCAATGACTTCCAAACTGTCAGAGCTCTGGTTTTGTTGTTTGCCTAACATTTCAATAGAGAATGCAATCGAAATACTTTTTATCTCATTTTCGGTCTTATTATCAAATCGATTAAGAATTGTGTAGAAAAAGGAAGGGTCATTCCTCTGACCAAAAACAAATAAAATGAAAAGTATTTGAGTTTACTTTTCATATTATTTTTAAGATTAGAGTTCACTTACACTCAAAAAACAAGAAGACAAACAAATCTGAATAATATTTTTGTATAACATATAAAAAGAGCTAATTTTAGCAAATATTTTGATGGAAATGAAAAATGAAATAAGAAATGAAAACTAATTATATTTTAGTCAAACATAAACTTTTAACGACATATTAATAAATATATTTATATCTTATGTTTTGGTAGAAATGTTCTCATTATTGAAATTATATTTTATTGCCTGCATTTGACGCTTAAAATTTAGTTCAATCAGAGCTTAAAATTTATCTTTTCTAACGTTTCTTAAGATATTGATTGCACTGAATATAAGTTAAGATTTGCTTCTTCTCATCTGACATAATCTCGATGTCATTACTGTCCAAACCTTTTAAATCGTATTTTCTCTTTGTCTGAGATTATGATTGATTTATTTAATTAGATTTTTAATTCAATTTAAGAGAAAAAAAGTTTAATTTAATTTTCAAAACCATTCGCTCTGAGAATGAGAGAGAGAGAGAGAGAGAGAGAGAGAGAGAGAGAGAGAGAGAGATCCGCAAACATTTTTATGGCACACAAAATAAGACCATAAAAAAGATTGAAAACGCATTCAGTGGTCGGAATATAATAAGTGTTTTAGTAATGAAACTATTGAACGGTTCGGCAATCAGTAGGAGTTTAGCATTTGTTTAGCATTTGAAATACAAGAACAGAAGATTGTATTGGGTTTGTGTCCGCTTTTTTATTGTCCCGTCGAGTGATTTACACATTTGTAAAATCACTGTTATTCAGAAGTTTGGGAACTGTTTTGTAAGACATTTGAACTGCATTTTTACGTTCAATTAAATTAAGTCTACACTAACTCTGTCTCTTTAAGACTTGAGATGACCTCTATTTGTGACTTAATCTCTTTTTGAACAAAAAACTATAGAACTTTTGATCTGTTATTTTTGGGCAATAATTTTCTCAGTCGTAAAGAAGAGACAAAAATATATATAATAGGAATGTTTAGGGAAAAAGTGTCAAAAAGCTATTGGAGTGTATATTAAATTGTAGACCATTTTCACCTTTAACTCACTTATTCAAAGTTATAGACATTTTTATGGCCGACATATGTCTTATAGTTTTACAGTTTTGAGACGACTTGAAGAGTGATTGAATGAATAGTATTTGAACTCAACTTAGGAAACAGCAAAAGTGATTTTTCCTGTGCCGAACTCTACTTTAAATTATAGCTCAAACAGTGAGAGTTGAGATGAAAAATCAATTTCTTAAAGTAAAGAACTGTGTTTTTCATGTATTTTCTTAAACTCAAAAAAGAAGTCATAGTTTTTTGATATATTTTAAGCCAAAAGTTATATATTTTCTACCCTAACATTAGGGCTAAGAATGAGAAAGTTTTTTAAACTTTATTTTTATAAATTCAATGAATGAATGCATGAGAGGCACTGGCATTAAGGCATTGCCATAATGTACTCTAAATATAATATTTTTTTAAACTGAAAATGTGATGCTCTTAACTGAATAGATTTTCATGTTATTAAATAAAATTTCATTAAATCTGAGGTCAAGAGTCAATTTGATTCACTACTATTCCGGTGACTGCCTCGCTGTGTGTTCACTTTTTTTCAATAAAAGACTTTCATTAAATAACAATTATTTATAATAAATTATTTCATTACACAAAACATAAGTGGGGGACAACACATACAAATTGTTATAAAAAGGGAGGAAATCATTCATTTTTAACCAAAATTCAGAGACAGAGCGGAACTAAATTAATATAAAACTATAGCTATTTTTTAAATGAATTTCTAAACAGTGATTACTAAGCTTTTGAAATACATATTTATCTATACATTCCTTTTGTAGTGTTTTTACATTTGAATAGTATATTATCTGAACATTTCTTTAGATAACAGCCTTAATATAGTTAAGATCTGATGTAATCTCAAAATCGGACGTTTCATATATAAGGAATGGTAAAAACTTAGGCGAAGAAAAGGCGAACAAATATACACTTCATATCAATTCTGACATATATTCAAAACTTTGAATGAGTGAAAGAGAAGTAACACTGACTGCCCTTTTGACAAATTCATACAAAGAGAT
>JAQGBR010000376.1:0-13850 GCA_034698525.1 Achipteria nitens | reverse complement strand
ATTCTTTTGTTATTTTTTTTAATACTTAAGGCTATACCGCACTCGTCGATCATAATATCAATTATGATTTCATTCTTCTTTATATATATAGAATATATATGTATTATATATAAGAGATTATATGAATTGAATCCAATTTTAGACGAAAAATAAAATCAAATTATAAATAAAACTGTATTTCAAAATAAAAAGTCGCATAAAAGCAAAAAAATTAGAGGAAAAGAGACGACAATACAATTGTTTGACATTTGAATGAAATACAAACTATTGTTGATATTGAGGACAGTTTTATGATTAGAGACATAGAGACACAAATACAATGTTTGAGTGAAGTCTTGGCTCGTCTTCAGACAAAACAGTTAAAAGTCATTGATGTCATCAATCTCTGTCATCTTTCGATGGCTTTTAAGACATGTTTTGTTTGACATCAATCAACGAATGGCTTAAAATTTGGGTTTCAATCCATTCACAAGAAATGATTCGAAACGAAACTTAAAATTTTTGTCTCAAATAACAAATGAATAAAAACAATAATTCTTAACACAAAAACAAATACTAATTATTATTTATGGCGAGAAATGATTTAAATTGAATCCTAAAAAATACTTTTGGATATAATTTAAACATTACTTCTAATTAAAACATTTAAATGACTTTTATATAGCATTTAATTTCAATTTTCTTAAATAATATGACATTAAATATATATTTATTTTATTTATTCAAAAAAAATGAGTCAACTTTTGAAAGTCAAAATTGAATAATAAATGAGTCCATAAAGAAGTTTAAGAATAAAAAGAGTGGAAATACAAATCCACAGTCAGTACAGCACTCGTCTGAAGAAGAAAATGAATGTAAAGAAAATATAATCAAAAAAATAAGAAGAAATTAAATGTAATGACGACTGAATGACATCAAAATATAAGCTCATAAACTGAGAGACGACTATTAAATATAAATGAATCCCTTTTTTTCTCTTTCAATCCAATGAAATATAAGTGAAAATTATTAATAATTACAAATCAAGTGTTTTTTGAGTGGGTTTTGAATCTACTTATCATTTTTTCACTGAATACTAACCCAAAAATAAATTCCAGTGGTTTTTGATGGGTGGAGAGGGATAGACCTTACAGTGTGAGAGAGAAATAGAAAGATAGGACAGATAAGCACAGGAGAGGAAAGAAAAAATGAAAAAATGGTTTATTAAAAATGCAGATCCAAAGGAATCGAGACATTTGTCACAAATTGTGAGGCAGTTCTTGATAGGCAACAAACGTTGCGATGATTTAATGTGCACTTTGGCTCCGACTCATTCTATGGCACTCTCTTTCTGAACCGCACTTTACAAAAAGTGACTGTGCAGTGAAAGGCAGGCAATCAACATTTTTCTGCCCCGAACTATGGTTTTAAGGCACAAAACTTTTAGTAGTTGTGTGTCTTCTTATGTTAAAATGGCTGCCAGAAAACCATTTGTCTTCTCTGTTCTCAAGAAAAATATTCATTTTAGTAAAGAAAAAGAAAAAATATATATATAAGTCATCCGTATATATAACAAGCAAATGAAAAAAGCGAAATAATAAATATGATGGGTATCTCTTTTGCTGATTAGAAAATCTCTCTCTCTCTCTCTCTCTCTCTCTACAGAAGTGGGGGTTTGGTTGTGGTTTGAGATCGCTTTTAATATAAGTTATACATAACTTATTTTCGAGTTTTAAAAAAAATATTTTAAAGCCCTGGCCTTAAATCATCGACGAAATGCTGTGCGATGTCTGATCAAGTTTAATTACCTCCTTTCCATCTCCGCACCCAATTATAAAAATGTATGTATAATAAGAGAGCGACTCATGATTTCTAATTTTTAAATTATTTTAAAAACAATTTTAACTCTTAGTATAGAATAGAGAGATATTAAGAGTTTAGTGAAAACGGTTCACAACAGAAAAAAGGGGAAAATGGTCAAAACCCTACCCTGATCCCCCCCCCTGAAGTCGCTGAGCTTGGCCATGTGTGATTAAAGGCCTGTTATTGTCTTTTAAAATCGAGGGCTCTCTGTATTATTATTCTGGCTATACTTAACATGGATCATCCATAGACAATAACTTTAATGTGGACCACCCATAAGGATAGAAAATTTCTAGAATTATTTCTAGAAATATTTCTCTTAAAAAAAGATTATTTCTTTTTGGACAACACTAAATACCTTGAGAACTTCATAGCCATATTTTGATTTAAATGATTTTCCAAGCTATTAATTGCTAAAACTTGAATAATCAAGATGCTTACATATTAAATCGCTATTTTTATTTAAAAAAAGACACGTTTTCAAATCTGGTTATTAATTAAAAATTAATTTTGTGCAATTTAAAATTATTCAATAAGTCATTAATTAGGGTTTTCATTGTAGAACTTTTTTTGAAATCACCCATTTCACTAAGAATACTAGAATTGCAGATATTTTTGAGAGAAAATTAGAATTTAGTTGGCATCATTCTCATTTAATGATCGTAAACATACTATTTTTCATCAGGTACGCTCAATTTCTCTGTCTTATTTATTTATATAATAGATGTCAGACAAAAATACAAAAATTTTAATTGAGATTTGATTAAATCCAAAATTTATAATAAAACAATAATAATAAATTCTTAATATTATAAATGATCTAGAGCAAAAAATCCTATTATTAAAAAACATGCTGGTTGCCACTGAATTTATGTTCAGAGTAATTTATTTGACATAAAATTAATTTATTTAACTATATAACTAAAAATTTTCAAACTGTAATTTTAGCCTAAGAAATTATTTTAATTTATCTGAAAAAAGTTATCTTTTGTATTGAAAAGTACCTCAAGTTTACTTTTTTTGTTTTTAATTAAAAATTTTAACTAAAAATATATTTAAACATTAAATTAAAGATTTTTTAATAATATATTTTTAGTGAAGTCTTCAATGAAAATCTCTTAAAAAAATATAAAAAATAATTTTAATTATTTAAGTCTTTTCAAATATTTAAATTGAATCAGAATAAATATTATTAAGTGTTATCTGATTTAATTTGACAAAAATCTTTAGTTCAGGTGTCTCCAAATATTAAAGATAACATTTTCCAAATAAATGAAAACTTAATTTATTGCCAAAATTACAGGTTGAAATAAGTAAAGGTGAAATGTAAAGATTTATACATATGGGCTTTTGTTCGAAAGTTGGGTTTAACAAAATCTATTTTTTTCATTTTACATTTATTTTAACTTGTTTATATACATGTTAAAATAAATTTTCCGAAATCTTAATATTTTCATTATAAGTTTATAGCACCAGTCAATTATATCAGATTTTAAAATTAATATTTTTAATAGAAAAAGTAATATGTGATATGTTTCACAAATTTCACCTAATATCCCATTAATAAAAGACAACTTTTTCAGATAAATCAAATATTATTTTTTGCCAATAATTACAGTTTAAAAATTTTCAAAACGAAGAAACTTGGAAAGAGAATACAATGATAGTTCCATGTCAATTAATAAATTTGTAACGGATATTGCATTTCGCAACTAAATTAACAGTAATTCTAAAGCATTAAAATTGTATTTTAACTGAATTAGACTTTAATAACCAAATCAACACTTAATCTAAATTAAACTTTACTTTTCATAACTTTTTGAACTTATATTTTCAGTAATCAATTCAATGTTAAACGTATTAAACTTAAATCAATGAAAACGAAATTCAATGTTATTTACATTAAACTTATACAATGTAGTATACACAATGAAAAATAGTATGTTTACGATCATTAAATGAGAATGTTGCCAACCAAACTCTAATTTCCTCTCAAAAATTTCTGCAAGTCTAGTATTCTTGGTGAAATGGGTATGAGATTTCAAAAAAGGTTATACAATGGAAACACTAATTAATGACTTATTGAATTATTTTAAACTGTACAAGATTAATTTTTAATTAATAACCAGATTTGAAAACGTGTCTTTTTTTAAAAAATAGTGATTTAATATGGAAGCATCTTGATTATTCAGGTTTTAGCAATTAATAGCTTGGAAAATGCATTTAAATCAAAATTTGGTTATGAAGTTCTCAAGGTATTTATGAATATGCTAATATTTAGCACAATTTTAAAATTTAATTTACTAAAATATTATTTTAAGCCAAAAAAAATTTCTTTGAATACCAGCCAAATACTAAAGATATTTTACAGAAAAATCAAAATTTTATTTATGGCCAAAATTACAGTTTAAAAATTCTCAAAACGAAAAAATAATCCACAAAACATACAAAGTTATTTGAATGCGAATTAATGCGAGGTAATATAAAATCGTAATGTTTATCTACTTTAAAAAGTTTGTTAACTTGATGATTTATATTCGAGGTCAATTTAGCCGGGAGGTCAATTTAGCCGGGAGGTCAATTTAGTCGGGAGGTCACTGTCCAATTAAAATTTATGTCAATTTCTCAAGTTTGCGACTACTTTGCTCGATCTAACCCTAACCAAGTACGACTTACACGCTATCTACTGACTTACTGCCCAGTCCTTCCCCACATCGTACTGGTTTTAAAAAGTGTTTTTAATTTTGATTTAATTAATAATTCAGTTATTGATTGGATTAAAGTCTGCAGAAGCAAGAAAGTAAGCAAAAGTCTGAGTATTTTAAATATTTTTTAAAAGTGTTTTTAATTTTGATTTAATTAATAATTCAGTTATCGATTGGATATATTACCTATCCTTTAATAAATTTATTTCTTTTAATAAATTTTTCAACCTTACTTGTTTTTATTTTTATATTTTGTATTTAATGTTTTGCGTCAAAAAGGAAAGTCTGCTTATGAATGAATAATTTACAGAAAGTAGCCCATTAACTCCTAGGAGTCATTTTTTGCTATCAGCAATAAATTATAATTGTTATAAAAAATTATTTTCTAGACAGTTTTTTAAATAAAATATTGAATTATTAAAAAGATTTCTTTTATAAATCATATAAATCAAAATATTAATAAAATTTAATAATCAATTTAATAAACAAATGTAATTATATATAATGAAGTATTTTTTGTTTAAAGAAATTTCATGTCAAAATAGTCTACTCTTTCAAATTCTTGTTTAATTTTGTCTAGTTCAATTGTTTCTAATTCAATTCTGTCTAGTTCAATCGTTTCTAGTTCAATTCTGTCTAGTTCAATTGTTTCTAGTCCAATTGTATGTGATCCCAAAACATACAAGGTTATGTGAATGCGAATTAATGCGAGGTAATATAAAATCGTAATGATTATCTACTTTAAAACGTTTCTTAACTTGATGATTTATATTTATAATTATATTTCAGTAATTTTGATAAAGAATAATAGTAGGGAAAAAGAAATACAGTAAGTTTTTTAAATTGATGTATTAGATTATTAAATCTGTTGTTTATAAAAAAATACAAATTAAACACAAAATTTGAGTTCTAATTAGATTTAAATAATCAAAGACTTGAATTTTTTGATATTTCAAGGATTTACTTATTTTAATGATTAGGCATATCAAACTAAAAATATCTTTAAATTAATCTTGAACATTTTTTATGAATAAAATAATGTGAGCTTATATTTTTACTATTAAGTTCAGCCAAGATTCAAGTTTTAGTATAAACTACGAAAAATATTTTGTAAACAAAGTGGCTCTAAGAGCCACACTTTGAAAGCTCTAACGATAATAAAAGAGAATTTGGTTATTGTGTTTTAAATAATAATAATGTCTATGGTTTGGGAGAAGATATTCACGAGAGAGTGGGTTATAAAGAAAGTAATGAAAAATACGTATTAATTAATGAATTGTGTGATCAAAATATTCAAGAGTTTTATCAAGGATTTGATTTTATGTTTGCGCGAAATAATGACAATCAAATATTCTCGTGGGGAGACAATTTTTATGGACAATTGTCAAGAGGATTTACAAATGGATATTTAAAACCAGAAAAGATTTCATTTTTTGAAGGGAAAAATATAATTCAAATCTGTTGTGGTCGTAATCATTGTTTCGCGCTTTCATCTGATGGAGTGGTTTATGGATGGGGTTCTAATGCTAATGGACCAGTTGGATGTGGAAAAAGAGAAGATGCTTTTATTTCAACTCCAATAGAAATAGATTTGAAAGAGAAAATCAAATTCATTCAATGCTCGGGCTGGAAGTCATTTGCAGTTAGTTTTGAGGGAAATGCTTATTATTGGGGATTAAATAATGGGCGTAAAATATTTACTCCGAAATTAATTGCTTTGAAAAATGTGGAAAAAGTTTATAATTATAAATCTCGTGAAGTGTTTATTATTTTGGATTCTAATGGAAAAGTATTTGAATTTAATTTCATGAATCAAGAAATAAATGAAATAAAAAGTGAAGAGAAATCCAGTGATTTGTATTGTGATGAAAACGATTGTCTTTTACAGACTGAAGTGTGTGTCTATAAATTAGAGAAAAAGGAATTAATTAAAACTGATTTTAATAATTTCTTTGATTTTTATTCACAAAAAACATATAAATATAAAAAGACTTTCGAAATATCAAAAGACGGATATTTAATGACAAAAGTGATTGAATTCAATGAAAAAGAAAAGATTTTGAATGTGAGAAATCAATTTATTTTCGATACAAAATACGAAAATAATTTCGAAGAAATAAGACAAATTGGAAAGGGAGGCTTTGGCAGTGTTTATGAAGTTAAGAAAAAGTCGAATAACAAATTATATGCAATTAAAATGATTGAAATAAATGGTAATAAAATTTACATAAAATTAATATATAATTAGATATAATAAGAATCGGGTTAAATAACATCAGAGGTCCTTTATTTTTCTAAAAAGAAGTTTAATTTTTTAATCATTATTTTCTAGAATATTTAGATGATCTGGATATAAAAGAAATAAAGATTATGTCTAAACTCGACAACTCATTTGTCGTTCAATATATCGATTCTTGGATTGAAGCAAAAGTGGCATGGAAGAAAATTAAGAAATTTTTATTCATACAAATGGAGTTGTGTTCAATGAATTTAAGATATTTTATTGATTTAATGAATCACACGTTTGAAGAGGAATTCCAAATCTTTTATTATTTCATTTCATGTGAACTCCTCCAAGAACTCATTGAATGTTTAGATTATTTGCACCAAAAGCAAATATTTCACAGGGATTTAAAACCTGAGAATATTCTCATCTCTGTGGCTACTAATGGAAGATTTCTTAAATTATGTGACTTTGGTGAAGCAAAAGTTCATGAAATATCAAATCATACAAGAATGAGGGGAACTATGAATTATATGGCACCAGAAGTATTGCATTCAACTACTTATAACACAAAATGCGATATTTATAGTCTGGCACTCATTGCAACCGAAATATTTGGATTTAAGGATAGTGTCAATATAATTAGATCTTATAAAACCCGAAGAGATTTGTAAGTATTTTATTTTAAAAGTTTTAAAGAAAATTGCCATTTTAATCCATATTTTACATATAGTGATAAATATTCATTGAAATATTCCAATGAAATTTTGGGGACAAAATTCAAAAAATTGTTGGATATGATATCAATGTGCTTGACTCCAGAAGACTACCATTCGAGACCAGATTGTTCTGAATTGTTGGAGAACTTGAAATATGTTACTCTGGAAAAAAGTATTGTTTTAAATGATCAAAATATTTCTGATTTTATTTCAAATTTGGAAACCGAAAATCCGATTTTGAAGAATATTTTTGAAACAAAAATAAATAATGAAAGATTTTCAATCGAAACTGGTGAGGAAAAAGCCAATGTGAGAAAATCAAACAAAAGCAAAGAGAAAAAACAATATGATAACAATCAGACATTTTGGTCGAAAATCAAAGAATGGTTTCAATCAAAACCTAAATTTAAATTAATTGAAAATATTAAGAAAGAAATCCCAGAAAATGAGTCGCATCAGAAACCTAATTCATTTGATCAATGTCAAGCAATCGGAGTAGTTGTAAAAGAAAAACAACTTCAGGGAACAAAAATTGTGAGAAAAATTTGCATATTTACATATTGAGAAAGATTTACATATTTTTATATCTTTTATATCTTCACATTTTTTATATTTATTAAGTTTAATTAATCTAAATAAAATTTAAGTCTTATCTTAAAATAGGACACAATTTAGTTGACCACAAACTGTGGTATTGCTCTTAAAAATAACATAGATACTTATTATATATTATTATTTAAGAGTTGACAATTGTTTTGGCAGTCATCTGCTGCCTTCATCAGCACTAGAAGTAGTGATACTTCTGAGCTTAAGGTCACATATTTAAATTTGTTTAAACACAGTTTTTCTAAAACTAAATTAATTAAAAGTTTAATTAAATTTTTCTAAAAGGTTGATAATAACCTTTCGCAATTTATTTGTGAAAATAAAGTGATGGTCCTCGATAAGCTTAGAAGCTTAATTGAAGAAAAGTCGTATTCAACAACAATATCTTACTTAGAAGATAATTTCAAAAATATAAATGATTTTGTTGGTTATATTAAAGATTATTTCATAAAAATTAAGCCAATATATTATACCGAAACAATGAAACAATTGATTGAAATAACAGAGCTCAAAATGTTAAATGAAGCTAATATTGAATTGGGTAATTTTCGACTAATATCAACAGAAGAAGATTGTTTTTATAGTGCCGTATCACTCGCATTGATTGGATCAGAAGATTTAAAATATATGCTCAGATTATTAACAGTTTCACAGTTTATTGAATATTATAATAAAAATAATAAAACAGAATATTTGAAAGAATTAAACTTTTTAAATGAAGAAAATTCTAATCTTGAAATAAATGAAATGGCATTTAGAGCTGGTACTGTTGATGAAATTCAAGCAGATTTAACTCCACAAAAAAACTTCAAAAATGCTTTATCAGTCTTTTTGGTTGAGTGAGTTCTAATAATGATTGTAACTGCTCATTTTCTTCACTATTTACAGGTCTTCCGAAAACTGAAAGTCTTGTCTTATTAGTAATATCTTCAACTTTCGGTAATAAACAATAGAATTGAATACTATTTTTCAATAACACACAAATGGGTTCTTTTCCATAGCATTCAACTGAATAATAATAGGCCTGAGCTCTTCCATCCGGATAATGTCCGTATAGAAATATGGGTCTTTGAAGTACTCCAGACATCATATAAACATGCACAGATAACGCGTTTTTGAAGTTTTCTAATTGACCCAATTTCGTCAAATTTTGAGGAATTAAATCAGTTTGAATTTCACCCACAATACCAGCACAAAATGCCATTTCAATTATATCAAGATTAGTTTTTTCATCATTTAAAGTGCTTAATTCTTTCAAATGTTCTGTTGTATTATTTTTATTATAATATTCAATAATCTGTGAAACTGTTAACAATCTGAGCACATATTTTAAATCTTCCGAACCAATCAATGCGAGTGAAACAGCACTATAAAAACAATCTCCATCTTGTTTTGTTGATATTAGTCGAAAATTATCCATTTCAATATTGGCTTCATTTAACATGTAAATTTCATTATTGTCAACCAGGTTTTTTATGATTTCAGTATAAATTAGTGGTTCAATATTTATGATCTGTGCTTTAATCACATCTACAAAAACACTTATGGTTTTGCTAAATTTCTGATCAAGGTGAGACATTGAAAATAGGTAAGCCTTTTCTTCAAGTAATATTCGAAGATAATTGTAAAAAATTCTATTAGTTTTGAAGACATGATCTGGAATATGTCCCTTTTAATGAATAAAGAATAAAATTAAACTTATTAAACACATTTATGAATATAAAATCATTTACTTACAACAAGTCCATTCTTTATGTCTTCTACAGTGTTTTCTATAGTTTTCAACTCATAATTATTAATTAAATCTATTGTTTCACTACAAAGTTTTTTCAAATGATTTTGCAGATCTGTTTCTTCATTTGTTTTGTCAATTATAGACTCTATTAGTGATATGCCGTTGATATTAACCAACATCTCATAATAAGGATTAACTTAGGAAAAGACAATTTTAAGAACAATATTATTAAGAAAAGTCAGTTTGAAAATTATCAAAAATCAAATAACGAAAAATTCTCGGTTAGTATTAAATGTCTATTACATTAAATGGAAAGTTATTGAATTAAAATTGAAATTTTCATACTATTTTCAGAGAAAAGATTATGTATTGTCCAGATCGCCCATATTTGAATGACCGGGATTTCAAAACTTGATAACAGAGGCAATAAGGACATAAAAGATTTATACTTCCATAAAACTTTGGCAGTCCTCGTCTTGATGAGAACCATTTCCTTTTAATTTTAATTTTTAAAATATTAATTCAATTAAAAGTAATTCAAATTCAAAATTTAATTACTAAATCATTTATTATACTAAATAAATCAAGCGAAGAGTTTTCCCAAATTATTTTGTCACAACATAAATTGACCAAGATTCCTGTGGCTGCATGACTAAGAGTAATATCTGTTGATTTTATCAATTTTCTAGATCACATTAAAAGCGAATCACATTACTTTATTATGATTTTAAAAATAATATATCATACCTCAACAAATGTAAGAGTTTATCATTTATTAAATGAATTCTTATGTTTGAAACTTCGGCGATATTATTCAACAAGATTAAAATTGATCCAATTAATCTAAAATATTTGTTTTCATTGGCATATTCATCAAATTCCTGTTCAATAAAAAAAATACAAATTTCTTAAAATTATTCAACAAAATGCAGACCTTTAAAATATTGATCCACAGCTCCATTTCCCTTTTTGAAAGAACTAAAGCAGCTGCTTCATGTGACTCAGCTGTTAATCCAACCAATGCTCTCAGCGTATTATTTATTAGCACATAATAAGTCTCATATTTGTTGATAGATAGATTGTCTCTTTTTCTGATTATCTCGATAAGTGCTTCGATATATTCACCATTTTGTCTAATGCATGACAATTCATTTATTGATAATTTTGATATGACTTCACATAATATATGCGCCGCCATAATATTCATATCGATTTTCTTAAATTTAACTAAAGAATCCAAAACCAATTGTGCACAAAGAAACCAATTAAAATGAACATTTTCGAGAATATTTTCAGAAGAAATTATTAATAGAGCACGCTTCTGTAGATTTTGATTAGTGGGATGTGTTTGCATGGCCAGTAAAGCGATCTCAATCATTTGTTCCTTTAATTCTTGATTTAAATTTGAATCTTCTTTATTCAATAGATTTGAAATATAGTCAGTTGCTTTCTCACTTATCGATGTACTTTTGATATTTTTTGTAAATATAGAAAAAGTTATTTCAGTTATTTTATTTCGATGCTCTGAATAACCCAAACTATATTTATAGAGATTTTCAAATGTTTGAATGATTTTGTTATCATTAGATGAGGTCAGAATAATATTTATAATTTTTTCCAAATATGATACGGCAATATCATCATCATTCAAAATAACGCTTTTATCGATTGTGATATCATTGAAATATTCCAATAATTGTTTGCAATCAGGTCTTGAATGATAGTCTTTCGGGAGCAAAGAGTTTAATAGTATTTCCAAAAATTTAGTCATTTTTTTCTCCAAAATTGTGTTTAAATATTTCGTTGAATATTTATTACTAAAATATAAAATACTATTTAGTAATTACTCATAAAATAAAAACTTACAAATCTTCAGGTTTCTTATGATCCCTAATTTCTTCAATTTTATCTTCAAACTGAAATATTTCGGTCGCAATCAGTGCTAAACTATAGATATCCGATTTTGTGTTATAATTTTGCGATTTCATTATTTCTGGAGCCATATATGCTAATGTGCCTTGCCCCCTTGTATGAATAGATTTTTCATGAAACTTTGCTAATCCAAAGTCACATAATTTTACAATTTTTCCATTAATTCCTTCAGAAATGAGAATATTATCCGGTTTTAAGTCTCTGTGAATTATCGGCGTATTTAATGAATGCAAATAATCTAAACATTATATGAGTTGTTTGAAGATTTCACACGAAATACAATAATTAATAGTAATGTATTTTTCATTATTTGTTTGATTTATTAAATCCATGAAATCTCTCAGATTATGTGAACACAACTCCATTTGAATGAATAAATATTTCTTTGTTTTCCTGAATAAAACTTTTCTTTCAATCCATGAATCGAAATATTGAACTACAAAATTATTGTTCACTTCGGACATTATTTTAATTTCTTTTATATCCAGATCATCTAATAATAAGAGGAAAATATATTCAAGTAATTAAACTCAAGTGTAATATATGTTTTTCACTGAAAAATGATTATCTATTGATACGTTCGGATATAAGTTTCCCGGAGTGTTTCAAAGAGATTATTGTTATGGCCAATTTACCTGGATCAATACTTTATAAGATATTGTTGTTAAGTTAATAAATAAAATGAAATACTTATTTAAATTTTGTCTCCTTAAAAATTTTAATTTATGATTGTTAGAATAAATCATTTTTACTGGTTTATGTAACTTGATATTCGAACACAGAATATATTTGTAAATAAAAATCATGTAATTAAATTAAATATCTTACCAGTTATTTCTATCATTTTAATTGCATATAATTGGTTATCCGACTTTTTCTTAACTTCTAGAACTGTCCCAAAGCCTCCCTTTCCTTTTTCTTTTAATTCTTCAAAATTATTTTCATATTTCGATTCAAAAATCAATTTATTTTTCACATTTAAAACTCTAATTTTTTCATTGAATTGAATCTCTTTTGTCATTAAATATCCGTCTTTTGATATTTCGAAAGTCTTTTTATATTTACATTCTTTTTGTGAATAAAAATCAAAGAAATTAAAAAAATTAGTCTTAATTAGTTTTTTATCTATTAATTCATAGACACAATCTTCAAACTGAAAAAGACTATTATAGGGATCGCAATATAAATCTGTGAATTTCTCCTCACTTTTAATTTCATTTATTTCTTTATTCCACAAATTAAATAGAAATACTTTTCCATTTGTGTTTAATATAATCAACACCGGAGACTCATAAAAGACTACTTTTAACACATTTTTCAAATCAATTAAATGTGGAATAAAACTGATTTCATTAATATTTCCCCAATAATGAGAATTTCCTTCAAAACTAACTCCAAATGACATACTGTAGGAGCAGTGAATGAATTTGATTTTCTCTTTCAAATCTATTTCTATTGGAATTAAAATAATTTCTCCCTCTTCTTCTCCATATCCAACCTGTCCCCAATAATTCCAACCCCATCCATAAACCACACCATCAGATGAAAGCGTTAAACAATGCCAATAACCACAACTGATTTGAATTATACTTTTTCCATCAAAAAATGATATCTTTTCTGGTGAAAAATATACTTTTTCTTCACTTTTAAATCCTCTAGCCAATTGTCCCCAATCATTCTCTCCCCACGAGAATATCTCATTGTTTTGATTTCGCGCAAACATACAATACTCTTCTTCATAAAACTCCTGAATATTCTGCTCTCTTAATTTAATAATTTCTTTGTATTCTATAACACTCTCGTTATGTCCTAATCCCAGTTTTCCACTTCCATTATCACCCAAACAATAAACATTGTTGTCATTCATCACAAATAATGCAAAATAATTGTTAGAATTATTTCCCGACTGATAATAAAATTTAACATTACTTTCCAGAATTTGTGGCAAATCATTGGAAAAACTAAACTTTTTTAAACTTAAATTAATGTCGTTTTGTTCAAAACTTTCTTCGATTAAATCAATTGTTTTAAATTTTTTTATCAAAAGTTGAGAATTATTATTGTTCTCAAAATCCAAAACAAATAAT
>JAQGBR010000375.1:0-13867 GCA_034698525.1 Achipteria nitens | reverse complement strand
TACCATGTAATCTTAATTCAGTTAAATGACTCTGTTCACTTTTGAATGCAAGTTCTGGAGTGTCTGTTATATTATTATTATAATTTAAATACAATTTCTCGACTGTAGTGAAATGATTCAAAATATCCCAGATTGGACTCAACTTCTTGTTATTCTCGATAATTAATTGTTTAGTGACCATGGCTATTTTATTAAAAGCATTTTTGTGAATCTTCTCTAAATTAATACAGTTTTCAATCCATATTTCATCAAAAGTTATGTCTTTGAATGTGTTTTCTTTCAATTCTGTGATAACAGTATTATTCAAATAAAATGTTTTGAAGTGTTTTTTGTCTTCAGGCAAACTATTACTCATTTTGTGGAATATACCCTCCAAATCAAACTGTTCAATACCACCGCACCACATCTCACTATTTATTATTGTGCAGGGCTTGTAATTGTGATCAGATATATTAATACAGTGTGCAAAATTATACTGGCTTGTTATAAGTTTTTGATTAGAACAACCTAGCTTATTAAAACGTTTCCACAATTGTTTCGGATTATTTACGATCCAATAATTTCTACAGTCATCGCAATCGAATGAGCCCTCAGAGCTATCCAGGGTAATCATATTTTTATCATTATCCAATAGGAAGGGTAAAAATACTTTTTCGGATAAATACTCGATTTGAGTAAAGAGTTGAAAAACAGTAGGCCTTCCGATATTCAATAGAGAATATTCAGTAAACTTACTATTATTGAACACTGAGTTAAACCCAAACTGCAATAAAAATGTTTGTTCTGATGGTTCGTCGAAAGCAAAGGCATAATCAGGTATCTGTTGAAAGTCATTATTGCTGAAATATAGCTGGGTAAGATTACTCAATGAAGAAAATGCATTAGTGCCCAACTTTTTGTATGATCTGCCACTGAAATAGATTCGGTTTAATTTATTTTGCTTTCCATTAATTGGCTGAAAAGCATTCGATGGTATTTCAGTGATTGAAGTGTCGAAGACATCCATTTTTTCAATGTTGACAAATGAACTGAGTAGTCGAAAAAATGAATTATCAGGCGAAGTTAGCTTTTCTGCAGCGATCACCAAGTATTTAGTCACCAAATTAGTTCCAGTGAAAGCATTTTCATCTATTGAACTCAATTCTGGATGTTTACCACCGATTCTGATGTCATCGAATGTAAAATCTTTAAAAATATTCTGTCCAATACTTTTAACTCCATCGCTATAAACACTGAAAAATTGGAAATGTCTTTCCTCTTTTGGCACTATTTTACTCATATTTTCGAACGTCTCTTCCAATTGTAAAGTGGTTTTCATATCACAATAGAATTGCTTTTTCTTACATTCTTTGCAGAAATAAACTCCAATTCTGGCACAACCCTCGTCTTCATAGCATATAATTATGGCTATTAGCAGAGATAATAAGAACAAAATTCCAAAATCTAAAAAATTGAGAAAGGATAAATAAAAATGGAAAATATTGAGAACACCTTACAGTTTAACATTTTTAGAATAAAATTCGCAATTTTTGTTCAATAGTTTAATTTAACACAATTTTATAAAAATTGGTGACAGGTGAAAATGCTCTCATAATTTGCTTTATGTAACAGATATTTTCTTATCTTAAATAAAGTGCTATCAAAACTTTTTATCTATTTTAAAATTACTCATGAGTTCCAAGAGAAAAAAATTAAACATTTTTGCCTTGTGCTCTATTGACATTTTTTAAACCAAATTTATACCCATATACAAGAACATTTAAGAAATCGATTTTGATAAATAAAAATCAAAGCTAATAATTGAATGCTCGGTTAATGTGGCAGATTATTTTAAGGCTAGATTATATTAAATTGTTTAAACTTGATTACATTTTCAATTCTGTTAAATATTGTTATTATCAGAGTCAAATAAATATTTAATTTTTTGAATAAAAATTTATTAATAAAAGAAAAAATAGCGTTTCTAAAGGTCTTCATAATTAGTTTTCAGTTGTTTTTGTATTAAATTTCTAATTTCTAAGTTTATTAAAAAGTGTTTAATAAGATTTTAATTTCTATGACATATGGTTTTATTCTGACCTTATGTTCACTCAAAAGAGAGGCGACTATCAAATCGTTTTCAAGCTTTAGATTTTGACAATTAAACAGAGAATGACCACTCTTTCACTACTCCGGGATATCAAAGAAATTAAGGAATTGAAGGTAAGAATATTACCCATCGATAATGCTGTGGATATGCATAAAGATATAGAATGGGTGAGGAGTGAGTACACCAATTGGGCCAAACAATTCCTAGACTATAACCAAAATATCACTGATATGTTGATAAATTTTATGGGTATTGTCCACATTAAATGTGTCTCAAAGGAAAGACTGTTATCTTTGGCCAAAGCGCTCGATATTAGTTTTCTTTGTGACAGCCATTTGATAATCGCTCGAAGAGAAAAATCTTTAGATATGGCTGTCCATATAATCGATCAATTAATTGAAACTTTGAAAACTGGTAAATGTGATCCATATTTTATGCCAGGTACTTTATTTATCAAATCATTTTTATTCATTTGAAGCTCAAAATAAAATTATAAATTCTCGCCGTAAAGTTTTTTTTGTTTCAAATATTCTAGGAACTATTTTATTGTATGAGGCAGGCCATCTAATATTGAACAGTCGATCAAAATTAGAAAAGACTATCATTTGATTGGTTTTCATTCAGTTTTGTTTTAATTTTTAAAAATAGTTTTGCATTTCGTTGAGCGCTAAATATAAATATTTGAAGCAATTTGTTTTTAATTAATTAAATTATGATCTGTTATATTTGACAGTTTAAAACCTGACAATTTATAAACTACTTGAACATATTAATTTTAAATCAATTTTAAAACAATAAATTTTACTGTTTATTTTTGAGTTTAAATCTTGTTCAATTAGATTTCCTTATGTTCTATCAGCAGTTGATGGTTGAAAAGAAACTTTACCTCAAAGCATTGCATCTAATGCACTTTGTGACATTCAAGGCAAACATTTTAGGCGAGAACGGATCCTTTCAAATTTTATTTATTATTTAAAATAATTTTTGGTTTTAAACAAATCTCAAACAATATTTTTATTTGACATCTTTGAAATAATAGAGAAATAACTTCATCAAAAGTATTGAAAAATGGTATGTAAATATAGTTTACGGCCAAACAATTAAAAGCATAATTTCTAGAAAATATTTTACAATTTTAAAGAAAATTTGACAGTTTTTAATAGGGCTTCAATTTTAATCAATATTCAATACTCTAATTTATTGTATGTTTTATTTACCTTAGTAAATCCACCAGACATGGCCAGGGGGGGTGACTAGCCAATAATCCCCCTGTCGCGAGAAATTTTGGAAAATCCCCCCACATACCTGATGTCAAAATAGTTTTCAAATAAGTTTCGCTGTTTAAAGAAAATATTATAATTGAGTCAATGATACAACTATTAAAAATATTTAAATATCTGACACTTTGGAATAAACTCATATGAATTTAGTCCTCAAGAGTAGTGTTTATCAATTTATCAAGTTATTTTTTAGCTAGACAATTATGTTTATAAGCGAATTAAAATAAAAGGAGTTCTCTTTTCGGTTTAATAAAAGCTTAATTTAAATGAAATATCTTACAGTTTTAAAGTTAATATTACAGTTTTTAATTGAGTTTACAAAAGAAAATGTAATTTGTCTTGTTTAATCAAATTAACCTGTGTTCCCTACATTAACACACACATTGTCACAATCGATAACCTGTGTTAAAACAAACTGAATTAAATTGAGTCAGCCCTAAAAAGTTACATGATATAACATTATTCAATCAAAATTGATGTTTTTAGACAAATAAAATCTGAATCTCAGTGCAATGGATAAGTAAAGCTGCCATAACTCCTTTGTCACCCACTGTTGATTGCCAGAGCGTAATATGATTGCTAAATCAAATGCAAGTCTGAGAACATAATGGATCTGATGAAAAAATATGATATCGAATTATCTGTTCCAGTCTAATAAAAACTAAATTTGTTTTAAATATTTTACAAATTTTGGAATAATATTACAGTTTTTAATTGGGTTTCATAAGAAATGAAAATTTTTCAAATACTTCATGAATACGACTGCAATGACGAGAAACATAACATTTTCCACAATAATTATCGGCTCTAATAAATACGTTTGGAGAATTACTGGTCTGGTGCTAAACAAATGGACACATGTTTTCAAATGTTTCAAATGTTTCACCTGTTTATAAATGCTCAAATAATGATTTAGAAATTTACGAATTTGAAGAAAAATAAGATGGCTATGAATATATGAATCGATTTATGTTAAAACGTGTTAACTCTGAAACTATAGTTTTCAGAAAACGCGAGAAAATGATTTTAATAACAAACTATTATTCAAAAACAATGTAATAGAAAACATTATGTTTAATTAACGATATTATATGATTGTTAATTCTAATATAAGACTGAGAAATAGGTATCGATGATATCTCGTTTAGTCAAAACTGTCTGCTCTCTAACGCCAATCCAGGGAAAGATGTGACAATCAGTCCGAGTGGTTCTCCGAACGTAACGCCAACAAAGTCTAATAATTTACACCAGTCTTCTAGAGGTAGGCCTAAATCAAACTGTGAGTAAACATATTTAATTTTAAATAGATTCAAAAGGAGATTATCTGACATAATAGATAAAATATTTAAATTAGAATATAATCTTGCACATTAAATAAATAACAAAAGGACAATAATAGATAAATTTTTAACCAAACTGTAAACTATATAAAAATTGGACTTTAATTATATCATTATTGGTTTTTAAATAATCTTGGTTCACCTGATGAACATTTTTAAGGCTTTTAACAGGCAGTAAAATAGCAGCGGGTGTTTTGGTTCCCATATTCGTTATCAGGACTGTACTCGGATTTTTGTATTATAGATAATACCATCAGAGAAAGACAGAAGAGGAAAGGTTTGTTATAATTGATAATGTTCATTATAGCAACAATTCCGTCGAAACAAGTTTTGAGAAAAAAGTCAAACTTTAATTTAGCCATAAATTTAATTTAAAAAAAATATACAATTAAAATTTTAATAGTTTAAAATTTTAATGAAATTTATTCCATAAACTTTAAATCATGATTAGGTAATCTTATTTATTTAAAAGATAATAATTCATCAAGGTTAGCTAAAATAAATAAAATTTTATGTGAACTCTAAACTATGTTAAAAATTGACTTAAACTATATTTTGATATGTTTTTATATAGACTTTAATAATGCGATACTTGAATGACTAAAGAAAAAATTGCTATAACAACTGTAACCTTTTCAAAAATTCAAGTTTTATTTATGTTTTAAATTTATATTAAAAGTTTGGTCTACTAATATGCCAAGTTAATTTTCAAATCTTTTAATAGGTAACAAAAACTATTGCATTTACATGCTAATTCATAATTCCATTGCTTGCAACCTAATCTATTTTTTCGATTATTGTTTATAAGAGCTGTCAATTTTCCCCAAAATTTTTATTAAACAAATTAAAAATCCTAGTCAAACTCTCACAAATTGGTTAACGAGATAAATTTCAATATTTATATAAATTACATAATAATTGCATGATAAAAAAGACAAAATTTATATAATTTTTGTAGCTAAACTTATTTGTAATTAAATATATTGAGTAATATTACAAAAATATTATCTAGTTCCTTAAACTAGCTTCAAAATTTAATGCTTGCTCAGCCAATTATTGTAAAATATATTCAATGAACTATTTTATTCTTAATTGATGATAGCAAAAACAAATTTTTAAATATTTTAATAACTGTAACATTTTACCACAAAACAATTTTTATTAATGGGCAAAATCTAGTTTAATAGTTTGGCTGATTTAATAAAACTAATCAATTTGCATGCTGATTTAATAATTATATTGACTGGCCCTAAATTAATTCATTTATTTTACAAAGAAAGTCAGCTATGAATGCAGCGTGTTTAGGTTATAGCCTTATCTCACTGTTTTTCATTCAACTGCATTAAATAGAAAATTATCTTGTTTATTTTAGTTTACAACTCTCCAACGGCACTCAATAAATAAGGTATTAATTAAATAGTAACACAAAAATTATGTCTGATTATGTTTCTTTATAATTACCTCTATCGTTTAGAATAATTTGTTTTGATGCATATATTATTCGAGTCATAATAAAAATAAAATGCATTTCATTCTCATAATGGTTATATTCAATTTTTTTATACACTGTAAATTTATTGAAAAATTACACTTTTATTAATGAAATAACTATATAATAAATGGTAAGTCTTAAACTGTAATTTAGTATCAAAGTAAACTTTTGTATTAACTGAAATTGCTATTTAAAGTATTGGTTTATGATTCATTTAAAATTATTTTACATAAAATATTACTTTTATTCAATTAAATTCAATAATATCTTAGCAACATTATAAATACCAAAAAATATATAAGTAGTATTAGTAATTATAATTTCCAGGTTTTAAAAATTAGAGGCAATACAAATTAGTTGGGAGGTGCAAGAAGTTCGCCGCCATCTCCTCTAAAATTAATAACAGTAACCCAGATGCAAACATCAGATGCCAAGAATAGAATGGAATTTTGGAGAATATAAAAACCACTGCGTGTTGAACCCAATTTAATAAAAACTAAATTTGAATTAAATATTTTACTATTTTAGAGACAAATTTACAGTTTGAAAGTAATTGTTTAATAATTTTTAATAATTTTAAATAATTTCCAGATTCAAAGAAATTTAAATAGTAATTGAGTCAATGATGCAACCGTTGAAAACACCAAAATGTTTGTCGCTTGGAATTAACTCTTAGGAACTGATGCCTCAATTGAAGTGATTGTTATCAAATATGGACAGAATCTTCCCTTCAATAATCAGACACACACTCTGTCACAAGTTATAGCCGGTCCTAAAACAAATTGGACTAAATTGAGTTTCACATTAAATTCAAATCAATCCTAAATCTAATATTTTGTGCTATTCTGTGCATTTTATAGAATAACAAAAAGTGTGGATGCTCTATCTGCATTACCGAGATCAGGACATGAATAACTTGAATACCATTAGAGTGCTACTCCTATTGGATTGAAAATATAATCTTGTTCAAATAGTAAGTATTTAAAAATGTTCCAAATTTAAAAATATTTTTAGAAATCATTATTAAATGATTGCAAACTCAAAGATTGATCTGAAAAATATCACGAATAAGAGAAATTCCAATCTAATAAAAACTAAATTTGTGTTAAATATTTTATATTTTTAAAGATTAAATTACAGCTTTGAATAATACTTTTTAACAGTGGATATAATCTAAAAAATCTGAATTCACCTTTAAAAGTACAAACGTATTTTTTGCCCTAAGAAAATATTCAAGTTAAGGTACAAATAAAAAGCTGTAATTTTATAAATAAGAAATAAAATTTCTTTTATTTTAATTTCGTTGATTAAGAAATTCAGTACAAAAGCATCTGTAAAGACTGACAGATAGAGTTAGTCCTGTTCCACAGACAACAGTTGCAGCCAGTACGCAGTTGACTGAGCGCGTGGCACAGCTCCTATAGATCACTGCAATGCCGGGCTGTTAACTAAGATCCGATTAATCGGTGTCTGTGATGACAGTGTATAACAAACATTTGCTTTCTATGAAAACTTTTAAATATTTTATTTATTATTTAAAATTATTTTTGGCTTTAAATCAAATCTCAAATAATATTTTAGTGATTAATTTACACTCGTTTTATCATTTAATTTTGGTTCCTGTCCATTTATTTAACCGAACACTTTTTATTAATCCCAAAATAAAACATGTAAATCAAAAATTCATTGATTTGATTTGAGCCACAAAGTAAGAGGAGAGCTACAGCTCTATGACTTTATCATAAAAATTACACAAAATTTAGCCAAACTTTAATATTTTTTAGTTTAAAAGTATTATTTATAAATAAATAAATAAATAATCTATAAATTGGAACTAATAACTAAATACATGTATTTCCCAAACAGTAAATAAGCGCTAAAATGACCTTATCATTTATCAAATAAATTAAGCTATAAAACCGGCTTAAAACTTTAAATAATTTTTGGTTCATCAAGATGTGTCATTTTTAACCATTTTACAATTTTTAGATTTTTTTTGATAAATTAATCATTTGGTTTAATTTCTTTTGGTCAAAACTTTTATTTTATTTGAATTGTATTAATAAACTTAAAAATTCGTATATTTCCTAAAGCTGTAAATCAACACTAAAATAACCTTAGAATTTAACAAATAAATTAATTTATAAATATCGGTGGAGAACCGAGTCCGAGTCTTTTTACAAATATTTGGTAATATTATTTAACTAACATCTAATGACATTATGTTGACATCAACGGATCAATTTCAAACTTTCGAATTTATTAATATTTTAGCAAGCTGTTCTCAAATTCATACTTTTTAAATGCTGATGGCCATGTCTTGGTACCGTATTTTTAGAATACCGAGCTAATACTTTTGGATAAATTTTATTTAACCGCATTCCAAAAATATCTGGAAGATAATGGTAAAACAGGAGAAAGTAACTAATATTATAACCTATAAACTTTCTAAAAATTTTCTATGTATTCTTTAGCAGTAAAAGATATTAAATAGTTTTGTATACGAATTAAAACTTTTATGTCTCAATTAGAATTTACCTATATTATTTTTTGAAAAATTATATTTCATTAAAAAGTACAAACTAAAATTTTCGAACAACTTTCATTAAATACAGTTATAAAAGGTTTTTTTAATGACATATCATTTTTTCAAAAATAATATAGGTAAATTCTAATTGAGACATAAAAAGGTTTTAAGCGTATAACTTTTGAACTAGTCAAGATAAAAATATTTTGCTTTCATATTCTTATTATGCTTGTTGAGAGGTAATTGTGGTGAAAATTTGGTGGGCGTGCCTTAAATTTTTGAAAGTAGGCGTGGCAAAAAAAGTGGGCGTGTCCACGTGGGAGGGGTCTAGAAAATTTTCTTTTTTTAATGTAGATTAAGAATATATATACATATGTCAATGAAAAAAAAATTTTATCTTTGCAGACAACATACCGAAGCTGACCTACATTTCTTCCCCGATTTCTGAAGACCCCTGAATGTGAAGGCCCCTGTAATAAACCCTCGGCTAAGGGCGTATTTTGAAAATTTCTCCGTCTAGGGGGGGGGTAAAACGTCTATACCCCCCCCCCCCTTTGGGCATGTCTGTTTGAAAACTGTTCCATTTTTAAAAAATAATTTAAATAACTTTGAATTTAACATAGTATAGTATCTTTAAAAGATTTTTAAATAAACTATATGAACTAAAATTTTAGACCAGAATCACTTCCATAGAAAATACATTATTGAAAACCTCTACATCTGAAACCCCCTCTAATCTAAATGTATAATAAAAATACTTTTCAAATTTAAATTACAGTTTAAATAATATAATTACATCACGTTATTTAATTAAAATGTGTCTCAAAGTTTTAAACCAAACACAAAAAAAAATATAAATTCTAATTAAAATAAAATAACAATCATTTACTGGAATTAATAAAAATTGAATGAACAAGTCTATGGCAATCCTCAATCAGTAATAATTTTTGAGACAAACAAAAAATATTTCACATCACAGCTTTTAGTCCAGAAAAATATTTCTTATTTGAATTATATATTAAAACTGGTTTTCATATAAATATTACAGTTTTAAAAATAAATATCGCCACAAATCAGAACCGACTTTTCAAAACAAAATAGTACCATTGATTTTGAGCTCAACTATTTGACTTGAAAATATAAAAATATGCATTGAGATTTGAATGGAATCGTATCTCTTCCATAGACATAATGTTAAGCAAAAATGCGAAACAAAAAAACTTACGGAAGACTCGAATTTTAGAAAATTACGCATTTAAATTGTAGATTATAGCAAAATGATAAAAAACAAAATTTCAATTTAGAAAAATATTTGAACCCGACATTTAAAAATCAACGATTTAATATAAATTTCAAATTAATTTTTAAAAAATAGTTTTTATTTCAAACCGAATAATGAATTCTTATTTAAAAGTTTTAATCCCAAAATTAGTTTTAAGGTTTATGAAAAATTTAAGCCTGATTTTATAATGTTTAGCAAGTTGAATTTGAAAATTTTATAATTAATTTCTTCTTTAATAAAATTTTTAAAATTTCAATTAATTTTATAAAATAATTTGGAAACAATTTATCAATTTTGGTTTGAATTAGGGAAATGCTCTAGGTTAAGTAAGCATTATTATTCGAAACACAATACTAATAGAATATTTAACCAAGAAAACCCTAAAATGAATAGAATATTTAGAGAGATGACTCAATAATTAAAAGTGTCTTGATAAGTGGACTATTAATGAGTGGTACACTTATAAATGTACTAAATCTAAGTAACACCAATATTGACTTGAGAGGTAAAATTTAAAGATTTAAAAAATTTAAATGCAAAAATAAAACACTTATAAAATTAAGATTTAATACTAATCTTTATTCTAAATTTAAAAATAAATAAATTAAAGTTATAAAATATAAAATATCTTGACCTTTTTTACCCAAAAGTAATTTCATATTTGAAAAGTATATGAAACACAATTTTTAACTATATATTACTGTTTAAATTATAGCTTTTAAAATATAACAAAACTGTCTAGATTGACATTTAAATCATTAAATTATGTTCTTAAAATAATAACAGTTTTAAACCTATAATTCTAAATTTTAAATTAATAGTATAAATAGTAGAGTTTAAGGTAACATTTTTTTAAATATTTTGAAATTAACAATTTGAATTGAAAATTAAAAGTAAATGTTAAAATATTCAAAAATTTTTATTTGTCTCCTGCCAATTATAATATACTTATTTGAATAATATATGAAAACAACATTTAATGAGAAATTTACAGTTTTTAAATTTCTAAAATTACTTACAAGTCTGATTTGAAAATTAAGACAAAATGATAAAATAATAAAAAGTGAAACCTTTAGATTTAATAAGAACTTAAACTTTTAAAATTCAAATAATTGATTTAGAGTCAATTCAACACTATTTGATTCAAAAATTGTTTACTATTATTGTAGAACAACAAACAAATAGTACCATTAATTTTGAGCTAAATTATTTTAACCAAAAGCATTGGCCAAAGAGATACAGAAAAGTAATTTCTGGATTAAAAATTAAAATCCAAAAATAAAAACCGACTCTATTAACTTTTAATCTTATAAAACTTTGATTTAATGTTTATCACAAATTTGGTTTTAAAAATAATGATTTTAAATGTAAAAATATAAATGCTATTTTACGTTTGTCATATCTAAAATGACAAAATTTCTTAATATTTAAGTCATTTATTAACAACAAATTAAATACAATATATAAAACATAAAATTTTGAAAAGGTTTTCGAAATTACTTTCGTTATTACTTTCCAACCAGGTCAGGGTGAAATGGGACTGGGCAGTAAGTCAGTAGATAGCGTGTAAGTCGTACTTTGTGAAAGTTTGGCTGAGCTATGTAGTCGAAAAGCTGAGAAATTGTCAAAAAACCTGATACATTTTTGGAAATAGTCGATTTTGGCCGTGAAGGGGGCGTGGTAGCGCGCCCCCTTAATGAGACTTTTTGTGCACCAAAATGTCCTCTATAATAATGCATACGTATCATATGTGGGTTTCCAGCGTCATCTGGCAGTAA
Organism: Achipteria nitens; assembly: GCA_034698525.1. NCBI lineage: Eukaryota > Metazoa > Arthropoda > Arachnida > Sarcoptiformes > Achipteriidae > Achipteria > Achipteria nitens. Next base: position 2,079 of record JAQGBR010000375.1, on the reverse strand, counting down.
AATCGATGTAAAAATTTGGTCGGCCATTTTTGAAAAATTTATTTTCGGTGGATTATCTCTCTTCACAATATGCATCGACATTCCAAGTTTCATGATTGTATCTATCATCATTCAAAAGATATACTTTCTTACCAAAAATAGGTTTTTGCCACTTTTGACCCCGAAGGAGGCGTTTGAAGGGCATAATATTCTACATGTTCCTATACTAGTTTTTGATTTAGAATCGAATGGCAGTTTATGTACTCTAGGGAGCGGCGCCTTCTTCTTAGGTGACCACCACAAACCCACAAAAAAGTGTTGGCCACTACGGTCACAATGATGTATCACATGTATCCCTAGGTGGAAAGGGTCAAGAGTTATAAGTGTTTGTAACTTAATCACTGGACCACCCAATAACCCCCGCGCCGGCGTTGGGGGACAATGCCGGTTATAAATTTTTAAGGGTTTATAAGCTTGGTTCGAATAAAACATTAGGCATTGAAATCCCTATTGCCGTTGAGGAGAAATCGATATTTTAAGCCTAAATATATTTTGGCCATTTTGACCCCCAAGGAGGCGTCCGAGGTCGCCCCCCTCCAAGAACATTTTGTCCGGTATAATGTCTAGTATTGATCCATAAAAGTCTTGAATGACCTTGGTCCAGGACCTTTCGAGCTAGATGCGATAATCTATTTTCGAAAATATTATATGCGTTCCAGGGGGCGCCACATGTACTTTTCTGAAAATCACTTTTCAATTTTAAATGTCCGACCATAAGACCTATCGATCGGTGTTTGTTTCAGTATTTTCGCTCTTACCGTTTAGGAGATATTGAATTTAATGTTAAAAGCAGTTTTTGCCACCTTTGACCCCCGTAGAGTTTTTCAATGTGGTCATTTTACTAGACAATCCTATCTTACTTATGGGTGATTCACATGATGCCATGGTCAAACTGAGGGTACCGAAGATTCAAATAGGTACCACACTAAAAAAGGGTGACTTACTGTCAACTTACTGTCAAAGACAATCCTATCCCACTTTTGGGTGTTACATATGATGCCATGCTCAAACTGACCATACCGAACAACGACGGTCCCTATGGTACTAAACTGACTTACTGCCAATTACTGTCTATTTATTACTATTGTCATAGAAAGTCTGAAAATTTAGAAAAATTGATGAAAGAAATTGAAAGACAAGGAATAAAAATAAAATCAATTATTCAAATTGGCTTTCTCTACACTCATCTCCCACATCAGTCTTCACCTCAAGAGTTGTGGCAAAAAATAGAATGGATTGAAGTGACAGAAGATTATTCTGGACTATTCTTTAGAACAGAGGGAGGAGAGTCTCTTCCATTCGGACAAATTCAGCAAGCTAATCAATCTTCGATCTCTGATTCTCGTTTTTATGGTTGTTTTTATAAATCTTGGAATGGATTTCATTGTGATAATCCACTGAAGCCTTTGGGTACTTCATTAAAGCAAGCATTTAGAAAACTGGACGGATGTTGCACTTAGTGCCCCTGGTTCATATATTAGAGCTGTCGGTTTTTTAAAGTTCTACAAAACAGGTGGAGAGGTTCGTCCGAAAAATACTCGTATCAGAATATTCAAGCGAATTCAATAATCAATGTCAGCGCGCTATTCAACAATGACAAATCAATTCAATCTTTGAAATTCTTTATTAAATAGGTAACACTGTCTGTGCTCAGAAAAGAATTTTATATCTCTTTATTCCTTGAGACAAGTACAATTCAAATGTTCAATAAAATTCTGCGAACAGTCCTGCTAAATCAACTGAAACTATCACTTTTGTCTCATAAAATTATTGCACTGCACACACTATTTATAATAATATAGTTCTCCAGAAATTTCTTCTCAATAATCTGATATTTCTATGGTTATAATCTAAACACTTAACTTAATCATCTATTGCAATTTGTTTTAAAGGTTTTAACTAATTTAAGTCTTTAATAACTGAATTTACAGCTTATTTTGAATTCTATTACAATTTTTTCTAAAGGTTATTATTTCTATCAAAATTGAAATTCATATTAAAAATATAATCTTTAAAAATATAGAACTTCATCAATTAATA
>JAQGBR010000374.1:0-13873 GCA_034698525.1 Achipteria nitens | reverse complement strand
TTTTGTTCTTTTTATATTTCAAGAACTTATTCACAAACTTTTAATTATAAAATAAGTTTATTTAAAATATTCAAAAGAAATACAATAATTGAGTAGTGGAGCTGTTGGAGGACAGGGAGAGAGTGTTAGAGTTATCTCTCTTACAGTTCTATTTAGGTTCCAAAGAATGTGACAAAAGTGACCCAAAAGTAACCCTTTTATTACTTTGACCTCAAACTCGAAAGGACTGAAAGTCTTAGAATAGACATTGAAATTGATTTAGAATTAAATGATTGAAATAATCAAATGATGAGAAAATTATAGTAAAATTGATTATAAATAGAGTTAAATATTAAAATAGTTGACGAAAGGGAAGGTAAGAGTCACTACTCTCCACTTTATTTAATGTCTAATCATATGAATGACGTTTGCGTGGAGTGGAGTCATAGTTTGTGATGCGTTGTCTCTATTGAAAGGACTGCCTCTCAATCGTTGCCATCAGTTGAACGCCATTTAACGCATTGATTGACTGTTTGTCTGAATACTGACTTCAAATCATTCATTATTTAAACATTTGTTTAATTACTTGAAAACTACTGAATCACTGAATCATTTGAGTTGTTGTGAAAAACGCCCACAAATTGTACCTTAAATTCAATCAATTATTTTAATAATTAGTTTAATAATTAAGTGAGGATTCAATCGATTCAATACAATATTGTATTGAAATTGAATTAAAATAATAAAAATCTAAGAAATTGTAATAAAACTGCAGTAAAGGATGGCTTCAATCACTGCTGACGACTCATTGATGCCAATATACGCCCCATTCTTCGGAGTGATGGGCAGCGCCTCCGCAATGGTCTTCTCAGCATTGGGTGCCGCCTACGGAACCGCCAAATCTGGTACCGGAATCGCCGCTATGTCTGTCATGAGACCCGAACTTATTATGAAATCGATTATTCCTGTGGTTATGGCGGGTATTATTGCTATCTATGGTCTGGTTGTGGCCGCACTCATCGCAAATAGTATAAAAGAAGGCGGTTCTCAAGCAATGGGTGGCGGGGGTTACAGACTATTCCATGGATTTCTTCATTTAGGCGCTGGTCTTAGCGTAGGTCTCAGCGGTTTGGCCGCAGGTTTTGCTATTGGAGTTGTCGGCGACGCCGGTGTTCGCGGGACAGCACAACAGCCCCGGCTTTTCGTAGGCATGATTTTAATCTTGATTTTTGCAGAAGTGTTGGGTCTCTACGGTCTGATCGTAGCGCTGGTCTTATCCACAAAAACTGGTTAAACATAAACTAAATTTTGAATCATTTGTCACCTAATTATGTATTACTTTATAATCAATTATTACGCTATGATTCAGACAAACACTAAATTGTTTTCATAATTATTAAACTTTTTTTTTATTATTTCAACAAAAGATTATTATTTGAGTTGTATTTTAAGAGCAAAGCTTTGATTACTATCTAATTGAGTACTTCTTTACAATTCAAATGTCAATTCATTCCTTTTTTACACCGAAATACTGTATTTCGATGTTATTTATTCATATCATAGCCTTTTGTGAACACAAAACAAAAATATTTAGATTTTTGAATCATAGATAGGATTTAAATTCAAAATTAATAATAATATTGTTTTTAGTTTTATTTTTTACTTTTAATCGAATTATTTTTTTCTTGTTTTCAATGAATGGCAGAGAAATTGTTTAAATCTATTTAAGAATAATATATTAAGAAATATCAACGATATTATGGATAATCATTAACCCAAAAGACGTTTTGTTTCGGCATTTTATTCAATACTATAAACCGTTTTATCTAATTATTACTCAATTGAAGTGAAAATACGTTTCCATTTAAAGATATGTCTATTGAGTAAACTAATTGTCAACAAATTGTTTTTTAAATTGATATGTCTATCAATAAAAGTCTGTCCCACTCTTAAAAGCTCTGACCACTAGTCAAATAGCTGTTCTTATTGTGAGGTCTATCCCAACGACACAATAACTTAATAACCAATAATTTGATTTAAAACTTTACATTTGTTTTTAAGGAAAAACATAAAATTTAATGTAATTACAAAATATTTAAAACAAATTCATTATAAGTGTAGCTAAAGATTCAATTAAATAAAGTTATTCCAGAATTAAGTGACTGTTGTTTCACATAATTTGTATTTTAATTTTCAATTAATTTCATTACATTTTTTTATTCTCATTTAGAAAATGACTCATTATTTTTGAGAATTAATTTATCAAAAAAAAGGTAATAAAAGACAACAAAAGACTCGTAATTCTATTGAAAGAATAGTTTGATTTCGACCTAAAAAATGTCAAATATATTCATATATTTTTATTGTGTGAAACTATAAGTCATGTCCTGGATATTGAAAATGCTTTCTGAAGGGCCGACCAGTTCTGGTGATGTGAGTGACGATCCATTTTCTACGAATGTCGTCAATTTTTTGTCTTTGTTTATGTCTTTGGTGTGTGTGACACAAAACCCACCACCGATTGTCTATTTTAGTGAAGTAACAGTCAGAACACCGAAGTTTCAACACATCCTTATCTCTAAAGCCACGGATTTGTGTCAGAAATGGTGTTGAGATCGAAGGCTTTGATCCGACGATACGATTAAGACTTTGGTTTAGAAAATAAGGATTCGTATAATTTGTGGCTAAACTCGTAATACGAGTGAAAAGTGTCGGCAAACGAAACAACATTTTCTTATAATTTTATTCAATGAGTCCTTCAATTGATATCTGTTTCGAGAAATTAGATAAAAATCAGTGAATTTATAGCAAAAGTACTCATTTTATGAGTGAAAAAATGCCAGAAATTGATAGATAACCCAAACACTCACTTACTATCTATAAAAAAGAGGTGTTTATTAATATAAAAGTTAAATAACATAAAACTCTTTAAATAACTGTTTAATGAAATACAAAAAATAATTATTTTATCGCTTTTATCGGAAAATAAGTCACTGTTTTTGAGTTTATTTAAATAAAATATTAAATAAAAAAATTAAATAAAAAAAATTAAATAAAAAATAACTCACTTTTTATTGTAGTTTTTTATTCAATATAATGAACACAAATATTTACTTTTGAATGAATTTAATTTAAATTAAAAATTAAATGTTTTTATCAATATTAAGATGAAAAGCAGACTTTAATTTGTGCATGTTTATAGTGATCATAAACAACGTTCAATTAATTTAGAAAACCGTTTATATGTTTTTTATTGCTTTTAGTAGTTGTGTGCAAACAATCGTTAATTAAATTTTAATTTGATTTACTTTAATGGATATAAACATATTTTATGAGATAAACCCAATAATTATTAAATCACTAAAAAACTATAAATTTATAAAAGGTAATGGAGACCCAGCACATTGTTTTGTACTTTTATGTCAAATAAATACTTTAATAAATGAAAACAAATGATATGCTCTGTTTTAAAAGTACTAAATCGTCATAAAATGCAATCAAATGTTTGTTTACTCTGTTTTTCCTCAATATTTATATTTTGATTGGAATTAAGTATATTCTTAAACTGATTTAAATCTAAATTTAGTCAACAGTTATGGCAATCAATTTAATTAAATGCGTTAATAATAAGAATAAAATTATTGTATTTCAAGGAATTAGAGCTTTGAGTCCGATATTAGACAACAAAATGTTTTTATCGACGGATAAGCCATCGGTTGTCAAACAAAATCCGATACAAAATTTTGAAGAGAAACTGTCTCTGGATATGAAAACTAAGGTTTTGGACAGACCTACACATACGGGACAGGTATAACATATCCCAAAACTGGTAAAAATATTGAATACAATTAATGTATTATTTTTATCAGACATTCGCTGAAAACGATTACCGTTTGAGTCGTTTCGTCGGAAAAGAAAAAGAGGTCTCAAAACAGGATTTCAATGATTTTTGTTATAATAATAAATATTTGATTCAATGTTTAGATTAATCCCCGCTTTGCTATTGATTTGATAGCAGAAGTGCCGCCGATTGCCTGTTCAGAGCGTTGGGCGTCTTGTGATGGCGGAGGCGGACCTTTAGGCCACCCAAAAGTGTTCATTAATTTGGACGAACCGGGAGAGTACGGAACCTGTGGTTACTGTGGCCTCAGATTCTATAAAGAAGAACACAAACACTGATTGTTCACAATTAGAGCTCATTTTGAAACTAATATTTGAATTTAATTTAGATTTTAATTGTTTTTTCTGTAAATATTTAGAGTAAACACAGATTTTGTGAACAAATTCTGTTTATTTAATTTAATTATTTGTTAAAAATTATAATTCTGATCATAAATGACCGGAAAAGTGCTGTTCTATTGATTGAAAAACAATGTTTTGTAAAAAAAAGTGGTTTCGTTAGTGATAGCACTCCACCCAACCATCGCTTCCTCTTTTGTTCAGATATTAGAATTGATTTTTAGTTTCGATTTTATAACAAAATTTTGTAATCAATTCAAAGCAATGTTTTGTTTTAAAAGAAGAGATGATTTGGAAGTAACCAAATCTGAACTTAATTTTCTTGATTTAAGTGAATCTATTATTTTAACAAAAGAAGATTTGGACAAAACTCTGTCCAAAATTCCAAATTTAAAGCTAAAGGAGGACCCAATCGAACAAATAGTTCTTAATAAGTCTATTGAAGTGATTTCTGACCTCTCAATAGATATCAAGAAATCTAATTCAAAGAAAAATAATTCAAAAACAACTGCTTTAGGATTAGATTTGAATTGTGAGGCAAAGAATTTATTTTTAAATCCAATTTCCGAACCAATGACTCGATTAGATTTGAATGACTTTTGTGGGACAGACATCGATTGGAAAATGTTAACTGTTTTGAGGCCGAAGACCACTTCTGATGAACACTACTTTTCAAAACTCGTAGAACTCTATAAACTCAGACATAAAACTCGATTAGAAGATGGCTATGGAGTGAGAGAAGCGGTATTTCGATTGTCACGACATCCAAGAGTTATGAGGTATAAACCAATTAGTTTTACTCGAATGGATTCGTTCGGTTTGGAAACAAATCAATCATTAAATAGAATTAAAGACGACATCACTTATGAAGCTTTCAGTCGACAACCAATTGATAGTCAAAGTGAACCACTTATGGATACCATTGACTATAGTATTGATGACATTCTTTCGCTGACAGACACTCTTGACTTCACTAAATTTGAAAAATAAATCCATAAATTATTCTCTCATTATTTCAGATCTTATTTTATAACATATTTTAGAGAATTATTATTAGTTTACAATTCAGACCATTGGACTCTCCCTCCCTCTCCCCCCCCCCCCTCTCTCTCTCTCTCTCTCTCTCTCTCTTTGAATTATACCCATAATATTTAAAATTATGAATACATAGTATTAGAAAATAATGTTTAAACTAATTTAATGACAAATTTGTTAAAATTGAATGGTTATGATAAAAATGATGATAAGTTTGACTCCATGTCATAATTTATAAATTAAAACTAATGGATGTGTTATTCTGTTTTGAATTTTTTGTTATATTTTAATCAAATTTAATGAGAATTCCTATGAATAAGAATTTTAATGATTATTCGAAACAAAATATAAAAATAAATTACTTTAAGACAAATGAAAAAAGAAATGATTTGTATTTTGTTTTGAGTGTAAGAAATCGTTTGATAAGAAAAATGTCATTTCTTTTAGCAAATTATGTAAACTTATGGATAAATAGATCTATAAATACAAAAGTGTTAGTCGTCTAATAAGTGCCTAACATTTAGTGTCTCTTTTTGTGTCTTTAGGTCATCAGATGAATAAAAAAGTTTCTAAAACTCTATAACAAACATATTGTGCCGGAGATGAGCAACAAGTTTATGAAAGTGTTTAGATGTGAGGCACAGGATTGCATTCACAGCATCCATGGCTATAAAAGGAATCCTTAACTATGCAATAGTTGTGTTGAGACCGACTTTTAGTTATACGAAATATGAGACTGACTTTTAGATATGCGCTCAGAAAAGAATTCAAGGGGTGGTCGTCAGCATCAGGTCTTTTGAGTTTGCTTAAGAAATTACTACTCATCTCTATTAGACCCGACTCCTCCACTTTTACAGAGATATGTTCAGCTATTTGTGAGTCAAGTCTGATAGTGTGGATATCGCGGCGATAGCTTTCGTTAGTCTATTGAGAGTTCGATTCCGAATATTTTATTTGCATTCAGTTATTCTTAAGAGCCGTGAATTGATAGATACCATCAATTCATAACATGACTACCAGAAGTACTAAATACGTTTATCGACAGAGTTCTGGTCACGGCGGAGACCTGTCCATTGAATATGGAACCGATTTGGGAGCTCTCACTCGTCTCGAGGTTTGAATTTATTCTTTATCTAAATATTTCATATAATTATTTTGATTAACATTTTATCAAAAAAAAAACTAAACATTTATTATTTAAGATTAGAATTAATCAAAATTTATTTCAATCGATATTCAAATGTCATTATTTGATGTAAAATAGAGGAAACAAATTATCAGATTTAATATAATCTCCAGGAATGGAGAAAACGATTTTAGTTTCAAAGTTATATTCATTTTGGATGAAAGCCATTGAATTTTTGTGAGTCGACCTCATTTTAAATGGGATTAACTTTTTATTCTATTATTTTGTTTCCTATAATCCGAATATGGCTTTCATCTAATTCTTTGGTTTAATTAAATAAATATTTATTTAATTAAAATAATAATGAAATCAAAAACAATTAGATCTCAATTTAGACATAATTTTCTAAGAAATATATGAATTTATTTTAAAGAATATTCATAAGTATCTCCAAATTGACGTCATATGGCATTGAATATTGAATTGCTTTAAAATAGTGTTTATTTAACTTTTATTTAATCATAAATCGCACTAAACTTCAGATTCTAATCAATTATAAACTCTTTTGAAGTTATTCTTAAAATATAAAATTTAAGGACAAAAATAATAATAATTTGAAACAATTATTCTAAAAGTTTGAAAAATGACATCAATTTTATTGAATTATAGGACAAAATTCGTCTTCTCTCTGAAGACTTGGAAACCGAGAGAGAGATGAGACAAAGAGTAAGTTTTTCTTGAAAATAGTTTACCCAAAAAAGTGGTTTTGAAAGCTCTCAAATCAATCCTCATTGAAATTAAGAGTTTTAGGAAGGAATGGATAATCAAAAGTAATGTTTTCTCTTCATAGAAATAAACAGTTAATTCATTTATAATTTTTTTTGTTTATAAATTATTTAAAAAATACATCGATATATGGATTTCACGTATTTTTCTTTGATTACTGATTATGAGATGTATTGGCAAACAAGGAGTTTGTGGTGTGATTGTCGAGTGATGAGCAGATTAGCTAATTTTGGTTTCACTACTGTATCTCATCTATAAATAGGGCCAACGTTTCAAACATTTCAAGTTTGGAAGTGTTTTATATTCCGAAGTATTTAACATAGTTTTTAAGTTCAGTCAATTAAAGGCTTTTTTATTCTTCCTCTCAAACAAAAAAAATGAGATTAATTTCTTTTTTAAGAACCATTAAAGAAGGAAATGTAATATTTGATTGACCATGACAAATTTGGAACAAAAAACAACACAAAGAATAATATTTAAGCAATTAAGGGAAAGGCATTTAAAAATTCTCAAAATTTTTTATTAAAACAGAAATTTTCAATAGAATCGGAAAAGTTATGCAAAAATTTAATGGAACTAATCGTTTGAATTCATTGAATATTTCAGTCATGAATATTGGAATTCATTTTATATCTTTCTCTTTGAATTTGATTCAATTCTTGTAGATTTGAAATGAAGAAACATTTGAATCATTTTTATGATTATCTGTCACTTAAATCGAGATAAGTCTATAAAATATTAATTTTAAATTCAAAGATTGATTTAGAGATCTTTCAAATGTTTAATAGATTTATCATTTGATTATTAATTGTCTAAATTTAATCAATAATTAAGATCGAAAGAGAGCGCTCAGACCTCACTGTTCAGTTGATTGGCTTAACTGAAAGACTCGAAGAGGCAGAGGGTTCGAGTGAAAGTGTGGTACGAATTATCTTTTTATTATTTATTGAGAAAATTTAAATTCAATAAAAACTACATTAAAGGTCGAAATGAACAAAAAGCGTGACTCAGAACTGGCAAAACTCCGTAAACTATTAGAAGACGTGCATTTGGAAAGTGAAGAAACTGCTCACCATTTGAGACAGAAGCACCAAGCTGCTATTGCTGAGATGCAAGACCAAATGGATCAGGTGCAAAAAGCTAAGAACAAGTAATTTTTAATTTTTATCAAATTTTTAAATATTTATATTTTAAAACATAAATATTGAGACAAAACTTATTTATTAAATAATAGGACAGACAAAGAGAAACAGAAACTCCAGGCAGAAGTGTTTGAGTTATTGGCACAGATAGAGAACGCTAATAAGGATAAGTTGATTGCATTGAAGACCGTAGAAAAGCTGGAATACACCGTTCATGAGCTTAATATTCGTATCGAAGAAATCACAAGAACTGTGACTGAAGTGACGGCTCAAAGAGTACGACTCAGTACTGAAAATTCAGAGCTTATCAAAGAGATCCACGAATACAAAGTACAACTCGATAACGTCAATCACTTGAAGTCTCAATTGGCTCAACAGCTCGAAGACACTCGTCATAGACTCGAAGATGAGGAGAGGGTTAGTCTATACTTAAAATGATTTTTAGTTTTTAATTAAAATACAAACGATTTAATCAGAAACGCGCGACACTTGAAAATCACGCCCACACTCTTGAAGTCGAATTGGAATCATTGAAAGTACAACTCGAAGAAGAATCAGAAGCACGTCTTGAATTGGAGCGACAGTTGACCAAAGCTAATGCCGACGCCGCCGCCTGGAAATCAAAATATGAGGCCGAGCTTCAGGCACACGCAGATGAAGTGGAAGAACTCCGGTATTTATTACTCAAATAATTTTTTAAAATTTAATTAGAATTTAATCGATATTTTAGCCGAAAAATGGCTCAAAAGATCGCTGAATATGAGGAACAATTGGAGGCTCTACTCAACAAATGCAGTTCACTCGAGAAACAGAAATCTAGACTCCAGAGTGAGGTCGAAGTGTTGATAATGGATTTGGAGAAAGCAACCACTCACGCACAGCAACTTGAGAAGAGGTGCGCTCAGCTCGAAAAATTGAATCTCGATCTTAAGGTCAAATTAGAAGAAGTGACCGCTTTGATGGAACAGGCACAGAGAGATCTTCGCGCTAAAGCAGCTGAACTCCAGAAATTACAACACGAATACGAAAAATTGAGAGATCAAAGAGACGCGTTGGCCAGGGAGAACAAAAAACTAACCGGTATTTCACTTTACTGTCAATTTCTGTTTATTCAATGATTGTTTGGTCTTCAGATGATTTGACTGAAGCCAAGTCTCAGTTGAATGACGCCCACAGAAGAATACATGAAATGGAAATCGAAATCAAACGTTTGGAGAACGAGAGGGAAGAGTTGGCCGCCGCCTATAAGGAGGCCGAGACTCTCAGAAAACAAGCAGAAGATAAGGCACAACGTCTCGCAGCTGAATTAGCTCAGGTCAGACATGACTACGAGAAACGTTTGGCACAGAAAGAAGAAGAACTCGAGGCTCTCAGGTATTCATCAGATTTAATACAAACCAAAGTCTAACACAAGTCTAAAACAAATTACAGGAAACAGTTCCAGATTGAAGTGGAACAGCTCAACATGCGATTGGCTGAAGCAGAGGCTAAACTTAAGACAGAGATCGCCAGAATCAAGAAGAAGATGCAAGCACAAATCACAGAATTGGAAATGTCTTTGGACGCTGCAAACAAACAAAACCTGGACCTCCAGAAGACTATTAAACGACAGGCGCTTCAAATCACTGTATTATTATTTAAATTAAATTATTTACAGAAAAATTGTTTAAAAACAAAATTCAATTAAAAGGAACTTCAAGCCCATTACGATGAGGTCCACCGACAGCTCCAACAGGCAGTCGACCAGTTGGGAGTGGCTCAACGCAGATGCCAAGCATTGCAGGCAGAGCTCGATGAACAGCGTGTGGCTCTGGAACAGGCTCTTCGCGCCAAACGACTCGCCGAAACTCAATTCGAAGAGGCAATGGCTAAAGTCAATGAACTGACAACTATTAACGTCAACTTAGCCTCTGCTAAGAGCAAACTGGAGGCAGAGTTCTCAGCCCTTCAGAACGATTACGATGAAGTCCACAAAGAATTGAGAGTAATCTTCAAATTAACTTCGATTCAAATTATTTATTATTTATTTAAATATGTTTTACATTAAAATCAATAGATTTCTGACGAAAGAGTTCAGAAACTCAGTATTGAAGTCAAGTCGACTCGAGATATGTTGACTGAAGAACAGGAAAGAGTTGTCAAATTGGATACCATTAAGAAATCATTGGAGAATGAGGTGAGAAGTCTCCACATCCGTATCGAAGAGGTTGAGGCAAATGCATTGGCCGGTGGAAAGAGAGTCATCGCTAAACTTGAATCCAGAATAAGAGACGTAGAGATCGAAGTCGAAGAAGAGAAACGAAGACACGCAGAGACAGAGAAGATCCTAAGAAAGAAAGACCATCGCGTCAAGGAATTGTCACTACAATCAGAAGAAGACCACAAAACTGTTTCAATACTTAACGAACAGTTGGATAAACTGAGTGAAAAAGTCAAGGTTTATAAGAGACAAATGCAGGAACAGGTAATACAACGGTTTGACTCACATTTCTTAACAATTGTTTAATGAATATTCTGTTCCATTTCAGGAGGGAATGAGTGCTCAGAACTTGACTCGAGTCCGTCGATTCCAGAGGGAATTGGAAGCAGCTGAGGACAGGGCTGACCAGGCAGAAAGCAATCTGTCTTTCATTCGGGCTAAGCACAGGTCATGGGTAACCACCAGCCAAGTTCCCGGTGGCACCCGTCAAGTTTTTGTCACTCAAACCGAAGAAACATCTAATTATTAAATCTAAAAACGTTTTATTGTTATAAACAACTATTTAATAGATTATTGGAAAACAATACAAACATATTTGGGATACAATTATTTGAAAATTAATAGCTTTTAAACAAAATATCAAAAATAATTTACATTCAATTTAAGGCCAATATTATTATTATTAATAATAATTATTATACAAAAAGCTGCCATTTTTTTGTTGATCAGTCAAACTTTAAACGATATATTTTTGTTGAAACAACTGCTGTCCATTTCCGAAACAAACAACCCTTTAATTCGATCCAAAAATTGTTTGTAATTCTGCTTTAAAATCAGTTTTAAGAAAAATATTATTTTTTCTTTTAATTTATTTATTAGTTGTTTATCGTTTCAATTATTAACTAAATTTATTTTACCCGTCTTTATAAGAAATGTCAACCGAATAATCCTAAAAATGCACTGGACGTAATAGAAACATATGACTGGCCGGCCGGACAGCATCATTCCGCTATGGCATAAAACATTATGAACAGTGCATTTCAATCAGAATTATTTCAAATAAAATTATGCCATTCTATTCATTGCCTCTACTTTTGATTTAAATTAATCACAAACTAATCTCTTTTGACATTTCAATTCATACGAATCTTGTTTTGTGAGATAAATGACATTTTTTGGGGTTTTTTTCAACTTTCAATGCTTTCAAATAAGTTTCAACCAATGATTCAAAGAATAATTTTTTTCAATTGTGTTGAATAGGATTTTTCTATGAGATTTCAATTGACCTTTTTATAGATTAAGTGGAAAGAAGTTTTACTTTTAATCTCATAATCAACATTTGGGAAATGTTCTTGACAAATTACTAAAAAACTGATTTTAATCAGTTATTATGGTGGTAGTAACTCATACGATGAATAATACCAATCTATATAGTGATCTATGAATATTCTTGATATACAACAGTTGAAAAAATAAAACTTCTAATTAATTGAACGAATGCTATTAATCTAGGGCTATTTTGTATATAAGAGAGAGCTTCGATTAAAATCAATTCATTATAAGTTTTGTGTTTGTGATCACTATTTTAAGTTTTAGTTTTTATTTATACTTTTCTTTGTATACATTTTTATAATAAGCTTTTAATTAATTTAAAATGATTTTAATAATTTCATTGGTATTTACTCTGACTTATGGCGCATCTCTTGTGCCCATAGAATTGAAAGCTAACAGCTCTGAAACTCTAACCTCTGAAACTCTGAGTCAAGCCCTGACCGCTAAAATTGTTGGTCCGATAGTGATATTCAACAGCAAAGTGGCGGCTGCAGCCGGTGCTCTCCCACCTCTATTGGCAGCTAAAGGAGCAATAATTGGTTCTGTGATCGCAACACCCATTGAGATTGGAGCAGTAGCTAGCTCAAGTATTGTAAGTGGAGTCACCGGCAAACTGATAGCCGTCCCCATTTCAATAGCTTCTGGAGCTGCCGCTAAATTTGTGAACTCAGTTGAAAAAGGGCAACAGATCTGGAACTTCAATCTGGAACATGGAGGGGAAATACTAAAAGATGGTGTCATCAAAATGGGTCACATTGTTCTCAAACCGATTGCTATTATAGTGGGCGCACAGACGGCCTTAACAGGTATTGGATTTTTTAACTTTGGATATATAAAACGATTTATAACTTTCATTTATTTACTTTTAAGGCGTCGGTCTTGGAGTTACCGGTACTGGTATTAAAGGTGTTGGAGTTGGAATGGAAGCAGTGGGCGCTAAAATGATTGCTACCGGACTGACAGCTAAAGGAATTGGACACACATTAATAAAATCTCAATTCGTTCCATAAATTGAATTTTTATTAAAATCAATGGTTATATCAAAACAACTTTAATACAAATGATATTTAAATGTTTTGATGATTACATCTCTTTTTAATTAATTAATTCTTACAATTTGTTCATAAATTCTAATTCGTTAAGTCATTGAATTTCATTTAAATAAAAGCAATTTTTCCTCAATATTTAAATGAGATTTAATTTAATACTTGGCCTCATCTATGAAGTGCTTTAAACTTTCTCATCGATTATTAGCTAATAATTTGACAAATAATTGGTTTAATTTTAAACCTCATTAAAGACAAATATTGTAAAAATGACAACACTTTGAATGATATGATCCTCACTTGAAATACAAAAAAAGTATTTACAATAATGTAATGCATCGACTGATAGGACAACCATTTAATTTTGAAAAGTGTTATAATGAGTGTCTCGTAATTATTACTTTCGATAATTAATTTAAAATACTAGAGTATAGCTCAGTCATACGAGCCATTCCCCCCGCACCGGCAGAGGAAGAAGAGGCAGTGGTGGCGCAGCCGGTCTCCTGAGTCTCCTGACTCGAACCAGTCGTTTGCGCTTACATGTGATCATTTGTTGGCAAAGACCACCTCCGAGACGACCTGCGAGTGTGCATTTCCGGCTGCGGGGGAATACAAGTTTCCCGGATATGGCGGCGGTTTATCTCTATTTCTCTCTAAGGGCAAAGTGGCGAACCTCTGCTGACCTCCACCTAAAGGTAAGCAAATAATTTTCAAAACTTTTCTTTCGAATAATTAAAACATTTATTTCTATAAACAAATATTTTTTAATTATATTTTATTGCTTTTAATTTATTATAATTTGATTAAAATTTTATTTAATTATTGGAATAATATTTTGTTTCTTAAATCAATTGATTTATTTGTAATTCAATTGAATTAAAAAATGTCTGAAATTGATTATTGATTCAATTAAATGGTGAATAATATCAAGGATTTACAGTCAATTTTAAAGTTATTTTTATTCATTACTATTGATTTGCCTCTAAAT
>JAQGBR010000373.1:0-13881 GCA_034698525.1 Achipteria nitens | reverse complement strand
CTTAACTCATGACACAAATTATCTCTTTTATAAAATTAAATATTTATAAATGGGATCTTTTGGCCAAAAAAGTATTATACAATGTTTTCGGTTAATAAAAATTAAAAAATGTTATAAAAAAATAATTGTTTTAATGTTAAGATAAATATGAAATAGAGATTAGAATTGAAAGAAATAACTGAAAGATATTAATAAATAGTTTTTAGTCAATACTTCAAACATTACAAGACTTTTGACTTTTGGTTTTCTCTTTACGGAAATCATTTGAATTTTTTGAGCGAATATTTCGGTACATCTGATAACTATTCAGATAAGAGGAGGAACTCTCAAACAGGTTCTCTCAAATTCTGATTAAGTTATCATCAGTTGATTATTCCAAGAGTTACCGAAAACAGAATACCGATTAGTGACTAACTTTGATAAATATATCAGAAAAGTTTAATAGTTTATTCATCTTTTGATTCCTTTTTAACCTTTGATTAAAACTTTCACAAAAAAATTGTTCTCAAAATTATGTTTAAAAATAGTGTTTTAATCAAATAATTTGTTTATTGAAAAATAAATTTCAATTATTTTAATATTAGATTAAAACTATTATTATTATAATTTTATTTAAGTCTTATCCAATTAAATCAAAACTTATCCATCAAATTAACCGAATCGATAATTGAAAGAATTTGGTGTTTGGCTAAATGTCAATAAATCATAGATAGAGTGAAATTGAATTTAATCAGAAATATTTTGGGCCAAAATTAATAACTTATTAATAAATGCTTTGATTTTATTAAAAAAAATAATTTAAAAATTATAAATCAATTGAATACCTATTTTATCGATGCTTTGATTTCTCCGAAAAAGCGATTAAATGTTTAATGAGTTTAAAGAAAACGTCAAAAGACTTGTAATCTATTTGTGATTACATTTATTAAAATATATTTAATAAAATTCTAATTAATAATTAAAAACCAAATAAAAACTTGTATTTAAAGGTTTAAAAAATTGTAACAAAATATTATTGAATTTTTTAAAATTCAAAAACAAAACAAACTCTAAATTAAAGTCTGAATTATTTTAAGTAAATTATTTTAAACCCTTTCCGTATGTTTTCAATGAAAATACATTCACAACAATCGTTATATTAATGCAAACGAAAGTGAATTAAATGTTATCTTTTTTAGTCTTGAAATCCAAAATTATATTAAGTATTAAACAATTACTATAATAAAAATTATTTTATTAAATAAATTTAAATAACATTTTTGAAGTATTTATCAGATAAAGGGTTATCCAAACGATTGTATTATTGTTTTTGTGTTTGAGTTGATATAAAGTCTGTTATACTTATGATGTAATGTCTTAAAACATTATTTCGTTAAAAATGAGTGACTTTTTGTGTCAATACATAAATTATGTGTAAAAACATATGATTTGATTTGTTTGTCATTTGAGTCGTATTTTGAAATCAAAACAATTATTTTGCGCTCAAATTTAGTTTTAATTGATTTTAATACTAAATCAACAAATAATTGAAATAATGAATAATCCACTCAAAGGTATTTATAATTAATTTTGTTTTTCTAAACAATTATTTGAAATATTTGTAAACAAAATGACAGAAATAATGGCAAAACTGTCTCATCAGACGCCGACCAACAGTTCAATCAGAGCCGCGTGTGTTAAATGTGGTTATCGTTAGTACTAATCATTTATTTATTTAGATTTTAATTTTCAATTGTTTTCTCTCCAAAAGCGGGTCACTTCACATACCAGTGCCGTAACTTTTTCCGCGTAAACCCATCCCAAGAAATCGTTTTAGACGTGAGTTCTACCAGTTCTGAGACCAGCGATGATAGCAATGATGGCGTCAAACAATTGTCTCAAATTAAACCCTCAAATGAATTGCAGGAATCTCTTAGTCATAAACATTCGGAAGAAAAAAGACTCAAAAAGTATTTGTTTCTGACTTTTATTTCTCTTTTTATCAATAATTTTGAATCGTTTTCTTAAAGACTTAAAAAGAAGTCAAAATCAAAAGACAAGAAAAGAGTCGGAACTTCCAGTTCTGAGGTTTCGGTGTCTCCTAAAAAGAGTCGGACTCAGAGTCGAAGTAGAAGTAAAGGAAAACATCTCAAACACAAGAGTGAGATCACTGACAGTGACGGCCATAAAAGAGATAAACACAAATCTAAACATAAGAGGAAACACAAATCCAAAGATAAAGAGAGACATAAATACCACAAATCATAGTATTATTTCATTTTATTTTTTTTAATCATTTTCTTAAAAATCATTGAATTCATTGAAATTTTTTACACCAAAAATACTAAGTTTTCAGCAATTTTTTGGATTATTTTAATGTAAAATATATTCGATTTGAGTAAAGATTAGATCAAAAAAAGTTTATTAGACTTGACTTTCGACTGAATTTATTTTCTAATTTCAAAATTTGAGATTAATTTTTATCTTTTTATTTATAATAAGATTGGAATTAATTGCGAAATCAATCGATGTTTGCATTGATTTTAGTGCTAAAAAATCTTGAAATTTATATTTAAAATAAAAGTCTATATTTTTTGAGTCCAAAAATTGGGGGCAAATGTTTTAACACAAAATTAAGACAAAATTGAGTCTTGATTTTTGATAAAAATATTAGATTCGAGTCTGAAGTTCAACGAGTGATCCAAACATTATATTTAATGAAAATGTGTTATTGAATGATAAAAACAGACACCAATTGATCGCTAAATAACTGTTTTTCTGACAAAATAAAGAAAGAAAACATTTTTTTGTGAAGACTGCGCGACGTTTCGTATAATCAAATCAAATATAAATATAATTTAATTTTATATATAAATATATGCGTAATATATCTGTTGATAGTTTTGTTTGACTCTCAAATCACTTCACATTTGATGATATGAAACATTAGTTTCTTTTAACTGATTTTTCAATTTATTCATTGAATTTTTGTTCCGTTTTTCCGAAAATACTAATAAATTATACCATTATTTAAATGACTGTTTTTTAACATCTTTTATGAGTTATGAGTCAATTCTGGAGTTTTGTGTTTTTCATGTCTTTCACTGTATTTGAAACTCAAATATCTTATCTGATGGTTGAGTCCAAAGCACTTCTGTGTAATCCGCCGCCAAAATGGACTGTCAATAACGGCACGGATCCTATGGATGAATCCACTGGAAATGTAACTCTGGTTACTCTAATTAACGCGTCCTATCGTTTTGGGTTAAAACAAGCCTCGAGTCTGGAAAATATGCTCAGATTCTTAAAAAAGTCTGGACTTAAAGACATAAATTTCATTGTAATTAATTCGAAAGATTTGGACGCAAAACAAAAATTTAAAGAACTCTCACAGAAAGTGTCTTTTGGTTTATTTCAAGAAACTGATGAGGAATTGGTTTGGAATGTATTGGACGGCGGGAAAGACGATATGTTTATATATGACAGGTATTTAAACTCATTTTAATTGATTATTCGCTCATTTCTGAGAAAATTATTGCTTAAAAAATATGTTAAAAATAAATTTTTATCTTATCATTGAATCTCTAGATGTGGTCTTTTAACTTATTATATACCGTTCCCATTGAGTATAATCCACGCCCAACAACCCATACTTCAGGCCGCCCTCCTATCAACCTATTTTGATAATCCTTGCGGTGAGACGTGTGACTCATTGCGATCAGATACCAAACCGATGACAAGTACTGTTAGCTCTGTATCCAATGTCAGCGCTGACACAACGCTAACTCCAAGGCCCCTAAATTTAAGCGCCAGTGCTGTGAACATGACATTTGACAGAACACTATCTGAAGATTTCAATGAAACCAAAGACAATAAAACGATTGTTAATAACATTGATTTACAAAATGAAAACGTTTTTGAATTCCGAAACACACAAACCAGTGATCAGTCTATAGTTCCTGAAGAATATAGCGGTTCCGGAAGTGGTGATCAATCGATTGAAGATTTAGGCGAAATTACAACTGAATTGAATGAATTGAATCTCCAAAACATTACTTCGAGTAAAGATATAAAAGAAGAGGAAGAGTGGAAAGTATTGGATATTTTCAAATCCAATGACAACCGTTCGGACAAAGATGTCTTCGAAGAGATCTATAATAAGAGTATAATTGAATTGGAAGTGATTGCAAACAATTCAAGAAATATGATGGAAGTGAACACTAAAGAAGTGACAATTACTCCAGTATTGAATGTGTGGAACGACTCAATCACTACAATGAGTCCAACAGTTGACTTGACATCTGCACCGAAACCAATGCGAGTTTCGTTCTTCAACTCCGCCTCCCGAACAAAGTGTGATACTTTCAATCGGACGATGTGTATGGAGTGGTCAACGGATCGACTACTCAGGGCCCGACTCTGTTGTCTGAGTGAGGTATTGGCTGACGACGACTCAGGGTTTGGTTGCGGACATTTCGAAAGAGGGAAATGCAATCGAATGCTTCCTCTAATCAAATGTTGTCTCAAAGATTTTTCACAACTTTTGGATAATTATTTCCAATCAATTAAAGCCAGTCCTCGAAATTCCAGACAAAGAATTCGCAGTTAAACTGAGTTTTAATTCTGTTTTTTAATTAAAAAATAATTTATGTTTTTATTTAAAGGCTTCAGACCTACAAAATATCCTCAAATCAGAGGACTATTTGTGTCACAAAAAACTGTTTATAATTCATTTCATTTGAATTTATTATTATTATTTCAATCAATTACTAAATAGACATCAGTTTTGAATATAAAAAATCTCTAATTTCTATCATTATTCTCATCAAATGTTTTTGACTTAGATTTTGATTGATGTGTCAAATTTGAGAGCAGACATCAGTTTATTTATTCAGATTTAGTGACTAAATTGGCGTCTTTTGCCATCGAATAGAAAATAGAGTCAGTGTTTGCGAGTAATCTCTTGGGTGTATCGAACTCTGCTATCATTCCCTTATCCATAACCAGAACTCTGTCGTAATCTATGATTGTATTCAATCGGTGAGCGATTGTCACAATTGTGGACAACCAAAACTCTTTGCGAATCGTTTCTTGAATTAAGTCATCCGTTTCCATATCAACGGCTAATTCATTGAAATATATATAAAATTAATATTATTTTAATTAATTAATTAACACTCAAATTATGATTACCGGCCGTCGCTTCGTCTAAAACAAGTATTTTACTCCTTCTGAGTAGAGCTCTGGCCAAACAAACCAATTGTTTTTGTCCGACACTCAGATTCTCCCCGCCCTCTGATATTTGATGATTGAGTCCACTTTCAAGAGAATCAATAAATTCTTTGAGATGTGCTGATTCTAAAGCTCTCCATATCTCTGTATCCGAATAACTGTCAAATGGATCCAAATTCATACGTAGAGTACCCGTGAAAAGTGCCGGATCCTGAGGTATAATTGTTAGTCTTGACCTCAAATCATATAAACCTAATTTTCTGATATCAATGTTATCGATAACAATGGTTCCATTGGCCGGTTCTATGAGTCTGAAGAGGGCTAAAGTAAGTGATGACTTTCCAGCACCGGTTCGACCAACGATTCCAACCTTTTCATTAGGTTTGACTTCAATGGTTATATTTTTGAGAATCAAATCCAACCCTTCTCTATATCGTGTGCTGTAATCATCAAATTTAATAGAACCCAATTCTGGCCAATCAATGGCCGGTTTATTCTCCTCATCGAACCATTCGGACTATAATTCAAATTAAATCCAATTAATTACAAAATTTCTTCAAACATATGATCCAAACCTCTGTCGGAGTTTTTGTGTATTCAATAATCCTTTCAATGGAAATGATATTAGTTTCGAGATCAGTGAAAGTCCTGACCAACATTCCCAACGTATTTGTGATATTTAGTGAATAACTAATGGCCAGACCCGCGATTCCAGGACTTAAAGTATTTCTTGAAAGGACTGCAAACAAAGCCGCGATAAATACTATACAATAACCTAAAAATTCGAGTCTATATGAGAGCCATCGCTGAGCTGTAAAACTCGGATAATAACACATATGATTAAAATCGACTCTTTTGTTGGACTCATCGATGAACTGTTGTGTTGCCCCAAACGCTCTGATACTCGTCGAACCGTTCACTGTTTCACTGAAATGATTATAAATGGGTGACCGACTCGTGGAGTCAATTCGCTTGAGTTGACGGGAAGTGGCGATATATACGCGTTGAACCAAATAATAAATGACAGCCAGAGGTAAGACTGCGGCCAATATTATTGGTGTTTCCAAACTTATCATAGAAAAGGCGACTACAGTTCTAAAGGCTGTAATAAAAATCATGCGAACGGTGAACATGAGAGTCATGTCTGCGGTGTCGATATCTTTTGAAAATCGATTCAATATTCTTCCGATTGGAGTCGTGTCTGAGTTTGAAAATTATTTTTATTTATAATTCTGTTTTCAAAATATATTTACCGAAGAAAGACATCGGAGCTCTTAAAATCCGTTCCAACATTTTGTTGTGCAATAGCTTTGCGGCCCGAATACAGGCCAGACTTACCAATAGATTGGCCGACAACACGAAAAGGGATTCAGTTATACCAATACCGGCATAAACTCCAAGTCTCATATCTCTTTGAGCAGTGTCATTCACCTTTTTGGGGTCGAGAGCATCGTTTGCCCACTCACTCAGCCAAAGACCATTGACTATTGTGGCCGCATTGGAACAGACATTAGAGAAGAAGACATATCCCAGAAGTGCGTAACCAATCATTTGGAAATACGTTTTGTAAACTTCAAACTTAACGGAACCGGTTTCTGATGACTCCGCTTCTATTAGTCGACCGCCTTTTGCTTTTTGTTTGCTTTTGTCCTCTTCCTTAAGCCTACCCTCCCTTACACTGGAAATACTTGAAGATCTCAAACTAGAGTTACGCCTCATATCACTCTCTGCTTGAGATTTCTCCGATATAACAGATATTGACCTTTCAATGAATGGTCTGACCTGTTGTCTCAATTGTTCGACAATTTGCAGTTCTTCTTCATTGACATCACTATCTGACTGTTGAAGAATATATTCGGCAACAAATTCAGCGAAATCTCCTTTATTTGCAATCAATTCTTCAAATGATCCAAATTCTGAAATCGACCCGTCCTTCAATACAATGATTTGGTCGACATTTGTTAGAACGGATGCCCTGTGCGTAACTAAAACTCTTGTTTTATGTTTAAGTATCCCTTTGGGACCAATCACTTTTTCAAAAAGGTGTCGACCGACGTGTGCGTCGACAGCACTGAAACATTCAATTTTATTAGTTATATGCCTTTCGTTTTGTTTAATTTTATAATACCTGAGCGGATCATCCAATAAATAAATGTCTGCATTGGAATAGACAGCTCTGGCCAGAGATACTCTTTGTTTTTGACCACCGGATAAATTTATTCCTTTCTCTCCGATTTCAGTCATATCTCCGGCAGAAAGTATTTTAAGATCCGGTTCGAGAGCACAGCATTCGATAACTTTGTTATAAAACTTTTCATTATATGAATTTGTGAACAGAATATTCTGTCTTAGAGTTGAGTTTTGTATCCACGCCTGTTGTGGAACGTATGCTACTTTTCCACTGATATTAACCATTCCTTTAATTTTTTCCAGTTCTCCTAAAATAGCGGATAAAAGTGAAGACTTTCCGGCCCCCACTTGACCCACAACTGCCACTAATTTATTTCGTTTTACTCTAAGACTAATATTTTTAAGGACTGTTGGGCTATCTTTTGCCCATTTGAATGATCCGTTCTCTACCAAAACAGGTGTTTCTCTGTTATCTTTGTGTGAAACTGAGGACTCGTCGATCTCATCGGCGTTCAGATATTCGTTGACTCTTCGAAGGGATACTAAAAACTATTATTTAATATTTTAGTACATCTTATCATTAATTTAATCCTTTCTAAAATACAAACCATTGCTCCGAAAGATAGAAGATTTGGTAGGAATGCGAGAGGAAATCCTTTTAAATAAATTATTATTTAATCGTTAATAAAATTTTTTAATTAAATACTCATAATATTGAAGAGTGAAAGAGAAACGAAAGCCTTATTTGCATCCAATATGTTATTCGGAGATATTAAGACAAACGCAGCAAAACTGAGTAAACCAACCTTTTAAAGGTTATTGATTAGAATTGAAATGTTCCAGTTCATTAGTTTGAAATTATCTTACAAAAAATGGTGCCGAAGCAAAGGAAAATGTCATAACACCACTCATGTACGCCATTTTGTTGAGATTATCGACTTCTTTCTGTCTGAATTGCATAACCTTATCCCTAAAGGATGTCTCCCACGCATACAATTTGAATACTTTAATGCCATTCAGTATTTCATTCATGAGTTTCACTCTTTTGTCTTTCATTTTCATAATTCTCTGACCCATTGTTTTCATTTTTCCGGCGACGAAACCATTGATTGGCATCAGAATTATCATAAAAGTCATTCCGGCCAGAGTTGAGATACCTAACTGTTGCCATAAGAGGAACAAAGCAATACAGATCTGAAGAGGTGCCGACCATAAAAAGTTGACCATTTGTAGGAAATCCATCATTCTTTGAGAGTCGACTGCCATTAGATTCACAATCTCTCCGGTCGTGAATTTCTTACGTCCAGAACCGGACAATTTAAGGCTCTGGAAATGATATCGAAGTTTTATTTATATTTTCCCAAAACTAAAGGCAACAAAAAATACCTTTTTATAGATAACAGATATAATACAGGATCTGATTTTCATAACAATTAAGGAATTCATATATTCGTATTGACCATTGAGTGTAGATTCAAGAAGTGGTGCCAATAACATAAGAAACGCATAGAAAAAGCCTCTCCAATGCGGTTCGTTATTATTTGGAGACATATAACCGATTAATAGATCCAAAACCATTGGATTAACAAAAGTTAAAAAACTGGACACGAATTTAATTAAACCGACGAAAAGCATTTGTGGCCAAAAGGTCTTTAAAAGTAAAATCATTACATTAATGTCAGTAGTAATGGGCTCTCCATTAGCTGTTTTTTTCTGAGCCAATTGTCTTTTGTGATGAAGTGTTGGGACCCAAACTTTATTAAATTTTTCGATAACATTACTCGTCTTGTTATCAGAGCTCAGTTCCCACATATCATTGGTAGTCAGCGGTTTCTTATAGCCCTTCCATATCATAGCATTAAACCACGAAAATGTCAACCGAGATAAAAATGAAGAGCTCTTTTCAGGACAGGGTTTCTGTTGAAAGAAATGGATTAGAACTTAAAAGCAATTATTTAAGCGATTATTAAATATTACTTCCGTTTTAGTCAAATGTTTTGAAGGGTCGTAATCAGCAAAACAGGAGAGAAAGAACTCAAAGATAGTTATCGGATATGCGATCATTTTTGTTATATAAGTGAACTCATCGATAGTCGCCTCGAAGTCATACTTCTATTTTGAGATTATTATAAAAAATTGTAAATTTAAAAATTAAATTTTTGAAACAAAAATTATCCTTGCTCACATTATTGTAGACCATATTCAATATGGTTCGGTAGTTAAGAGTGGCACCGATTGAATAAAACAACCAAAATATGAATAATACTCCGGAAGAATAAACTCTATATTTTCGATGAAAGTATTGAATAACGATAACAAAAGTCTTAAAAAAGAAAAAATTTGATTAATTATTGAATTAATAGAGAAATAGAGAAATGCTTACAAAAGTACAAAATTTAATGATTGGCGTAAATATCTCTGAGATTAATATCGACTGAATTCCATCCGAATATTTGATTACTTTTGTTATTAATTCAAATAAACTTATTAAGGCTAATACAACAGCAAACAACTAATTGAACATAAATTTAAAAATTAAATTAATTCTTAATTTTCAATTCACTTACAGTTTTTGTGACTGAAAATATAGTGTACGGAAGTGGAGGTTCTTTTGCTTTGTTGTTATTGAGAAATGTCGGTAATTCAATGAATGATAATACCATAAGAACTAAACTGGGTATCCACACCAGTATTGTCTCTTCAAAACATAATGTAAAATCAGGAAATGAATCTGAGTACCATGTTAATTCCCAATCCTATTGAAAAGTATAAATTTAATTAAAGATTTAATAAATTGAATTAAATTCTTACCCAAAAGTCTGAAGAACAGAATCCGGACATTATTGGAATTTTATGAGAAATTTCTAAAATATTATAAAACTTTTTATTCAGTAAACAAATAAACGTTTAATAATCGTTTCGAAGAGTTTTTTTTAAATAATGAGTTGATTATATTTTTCTCTAACTCTGAAGTAATTATTAATCATTGTGTTTAGCACTGACACCCCTTTTCGAAGATATCGATGTAAATCTGACTTTACTGGAATCAATTAATCAGTTTATTATTACAAAGAGTTAATGAAATTTGAGTTTCGTAATGATTTTGAGATAACAATAAAAAGAGTTTAATGAATTCAAAAGGTATTATAAGATTTAACCTTGTCACATTTTAATTTATTTCACTTTATTTATATTTTTTGACTACAATAGGCCTCAAAGAGCTAATTAGTAAACATTGCCAGCGGCAAATTCACTAGACATTTGAATCTAGTATCTAGTAATCTAGTAAACAGTAAAACAAATCTATCTTGATAATAAAATTGTGCGTATGACCATAATTAACCCAGAAAAATTAATCTTGATTATAATTGAAAAAATTCAAATCGCAAGCTTTTATTTTGTGACTAAATAATAATTGTGGGATACATTTAGAGGTGAGCATTGAATAAAGACATATAAAATGAGTCAGGATAAAATATTATAAGTGATTCTTAATGTTCAATGTTTGAGTAAATCAATCATTTTTATTTCAAAGAAAATTTCAAAGAGAAGTTTATTTGAAAGAACATAAACTATTAATGATTCGAAATATTCGAAATATACTGGATTCAAATGTCTAGCAAATTTGCCGCTGGGAAGGTTTACTAGTAAACTACATTAGATATTTTTTAAGTCTCTGTAAGACCTTGATTAAAATAAGTCTGATATCATATCTATTCAAATGATATATTTATTCAGACGTCTGATAAATACCTTTTTTTCATTATCCCAAACCTGTGTTCATACAATTATTGAGTGAATCTTTTGTTAGGATTTGGATTAACACAATTTGAATAATCAATTGTTTGGCAAATCAATAGAAACAAGTGAATCTCATTCTTAATTTAGACTCTAGGTAGGCAACCTTTGTTCATGGTTCCAGACAACTGGTGTTAGTATTAAATTTTTTTGTAGATTTAGCATGATAAAATTAATTTAAATCAAGGTCTACCTCCTCGTGGTGTATCTCAGGTAATGCTAAATGACCTTCAATTTAGTAAATAAATTACAAATTTAATTTATCTAAGTAAATTTAAACTTATTTAATGATTTAATTTAAAATGTATTTTGCAAAGTTCATATAAATTTTTTAAACCTAACATCAGTTGTCTGGAACATAGAACTAAGTTTCGACATCTAGAGTTTAGTTCAATATGTTGAGTAGTATATTTAAATAAAAATTTAAAATATTTCTATATTTTCCTAAAATCTTAAATAAATGTGATGTAAATTTTTTTTAAAACTAATGTTTATATCATTTGATAGTTAAATAAATGATTAATTGGAGTGAGTATATTATTTTTTATAGTTTCAGATTTGTTTAATTTTATTGCTGAACTTACTTGAGTTAAAATCTAATGTTTTAATTTTTTTTATAGTTATTATTGTATAGTTGCCGAAATTATTTGTCATTTTGAAAAATATAATTAAATTGTTTGTCTCAAACACTTCCTTCCCTTGTTTTGATGTAATGTTAATTTAATGTTAAAAAGTTGTTTGCAGTTATTTTATCTGATATTTTCTTAACTCAATTAAATAAAATTTATATAACCTGAGGGCAAAGTTTTGGTTCTAATCAATAATAAAAATAACTATCGATTAATCGCAAATAACTCTAAATTTCTTAAAATAAGTTTGTTACCCTGAATAATGTTTTTATGAAGTTAAACATCTTATTTGTTAATCATGCATTAATAATGTCAGTTTGAAAGAATTAATCACTTTTCAAATTTCAAACAATTAATCAGCAGTTTAAATTATTTGCTATTTTCTGTATTAATTATATTCAATTAAATTCTAAGAAATTGTGAAATTATATCATAATCAATAATAGCAAGTCTACACCCAAACATTACTAGGTAAAATGATAATTAAATTCCTAAGATAGTTATTCACCTATTGATTATAACAAAGCACAAATAAATTAAGCAAAACTTTATAACAGATTTAATATAGAAAATTATTATGCCTTGTTTGTTATACAGGCAATATTTAACCAGAATAGAAAGGCATTATACCATCCCGAAGTAATTCAAAATGTAATGAATAAAAAATGGATAAAAGCAAATTAAGGAAATTAATATTAAAGTTAAATTTTATTTAAAAAAATCTAATACAATTTAATTTAAATATTTATTTGAAAAAGAAAATTTTTCAGTTTTATTTTATTAATATTGTTCAATTTAATATACATTCATTATCATAATAAATAAGATAATTTTATTTCAAAAAATGAAAAATAAACTAAACAAAATTTACTAAGTAATGTGTAATTAATAAATAAAATATTAAAAAACTTGTATATATTTGTAAATATCTAATTTTGATAATTATTGTGTTTATATGTTTTAAATATTAAATTTATTAATAAAACCCTGAAACACCTCAATTAGTAAATTTTATCTAGTTTATTTTTCATTTTTTGAAATTAAATTATCTTGCTTGAGATATTGGCTTTTTAGTTAGACCCTAAAAACACACATCTACAATGATCAAGGTTAAATTATTTGGTTTATTTAGAAAATCTGAAATTATTTTCTATTTTCAATTACAAACAAGATACTTTTGGACTCTTTTAAATTATTCCAATTACTTTTAAAGTAACAAGTGGATTTATGAATTTTTCATTGAATTTTTAGAAAAACGTCATATCTTAAAAAATATCAAGATGATTTATAACTTACAAATATATTTCAACTATAAACTAGTTAAAATATCTTTTAAACTTTTGTAGCAGTTGAACCCTATTATAAGATAGACTTTATATTTAATTAAACAAAATTAATAAAATAAAACTGAAAAATTTTTTTTCAAACAAATATCTAAATTAAATTTTATTTAATTTTAATCAATATTACATTTTTAAATAAAATTTAACTTTAGTATCAATTTCCATTACTTTAATATTAATTTTATTTAGGCGCATTTTGCGTAGGCGAATATTGTGCGACGGTGGTGTCATAGAGTATTGTAGAGAAATTGAACACAGAAATTCGCAGGCACTGCATAACCAGCAATAAACGTCGCGTATCGTATTATACTTATGAACCTGGGTATTTAATCA
Source organism: Achipteria nitens (assembly GCA_034698525.1). NCBI lineage: Eukaryota > Metazoa > Arthropoda > Arachnida > Sarcoptiformes > Achipteriidae > Achipteria > Achipteria nitens. The sequence continues at coordinate 437 of JAQGBR010000373.1, read as the reverse complement.
AAATTAAATTTGCTGAAATGTACTTGGAAATCTACAAGACCCAATTTATGAATAAAATAAGATTGATAATCCAAATAAATAAATCTTCTTTGCACTGTTTAGTTGAACAATTGAGAGAAAGTTTGAGAAATGGTAAAATCAAACACGAAATTCAAATATCAAGAACAGATATGAAGCAGAGTATGATATCTGACGTCAAAAAGATTACTTTCGGAGCGATTGAAAAGTTAAACACTTTGATTGATATATCATCTGAAATAAGCTCTAATCAAGTCCCTTGCGGTATTTTACCCTGCACAGCGGCCAGAGGAAACCGTCAGGGATGGAGCATATCGTCCTGATGGACATGATATCCCAGGTCGGTGTCTCATTTTTAAGAGCATACACCTGAACGCTCCGAACTAGCAAACTGGTGGATCAGTTTTCAACGGTTCTAC
>JAQGBR010000372.1:0-13892 GCA_034698525.1 Achipteria nitens | reverse complement strand
ATCAACGGAGAGATCGGACTCTTAGACCAAAAATCATTCGAAATCACTGAACTTCCGGTCAGAACGTGGACTCAAACCTATAAAGAGTCGACTTTAGAATTATTACTTCACGGAAACGAAAAGACGACCCCTTTTATCAACGAATATAAGGAATATCACACGGAATCAACTGTTCGTTTTGTGGTCGGACTTTCTGAAGACAATCTCAACAAATCTATGGCCGAAGGAATGCATAAAACTTTTAAATTACAGACTTCTATGTCGACGACATCTATGGTTCTGTTCGATCACAACGGATGTCTTAAACGATATGAAACTCCCGAACAAATATTAGAGGAATACTTTCCCATAAGACTTGAGTTTTATGTCAAACGTAAGGCCTATTATGAGGGAAAACTAGAGGCCGAGGCTCTCAAACTGGAGAACCAAGCTAAGTTCATACTCCAGAAGAATGACGGAATCATTCGAATGGAAAACGTTTGCAAAAAAGACTTCGTTCGACAACTTATTGAGAAACGATATGATTCCGATCCCGTAAAGGCTTGGGTTATAAAAAATGGGTTGACTTCAGATAAAGACAAAGACAACAATAGCGAAGACGAAGAGTCAGGTCCTGAGTCAACCCCTGAGTCAACCCCCGATAAGAAATATGATTTCGATTATTTGTTTGATATGTCGATGAGAAGTATGTTAAGAGAAAAAGTGGAACAACTCTTAAAACAGAGGGACACTAAGAAAGAAGAATTGGAAGCACTCAAAAAAAAGAGCCCAGAAATGCTTTGGGAGGACGATCTCAACGCCTTTATTCAAGAATTAGATAATTGGGAAGAACTGGAGAGACAATTGGCGTCTTCGAGTGGAAAGTCTCAGAAATCTTCGAAATCGAATTCTAATAAAAATAAATTAACAAAATCTGGAAAATTGAGTATCGATTCAAAGCCTTCAGATTTTGCCCAAAAAGTTGAGCCGAAAATTGATTTCGAAAGTTATAAAAAAACAGAAAAAGGGATTAAAAAGTCTAAAACAGAAAAGAAAGACAAAGAAAACGATGTCTTAATTGAAGAGGAATTAAGTGATTCTAAAAAGAGAAAAATTGAGACAAAAGAAAAGAAAAGCCGTAAAGTTTTGCCGAAGTCTTCACTGATTACCACTTATTTTGGAAAGAATTCAGAGGAAAACAAAAAGAAAAGCAACGAAAAGAAGAAAACACAGAATCCGTGGTCTGATTCTGAGTCTGAAGACGAGATTATTTTAATGGATTCGAGTTCTTCTGAAGACGAGAAACCAATTAAGAAATCGAAAGTCGAAAAACCGAATCCAATACCAAAGAAGGCGTCGAAACCTTTGGTTCAGAAAAAGAAGAACGAAAACGACTCAAACAAAGAGCAACCGATCCCTAAGAAAACTAAAATTGTTTCGAAAGACACCGATTCTGAGGACTCCGACTCAGAAGACGATGAAATTGGAATCGCTTTAAATGAAAGAATCGAATCCAGAGCTCAACCGATAAGACAAAGAAAAGCCATTAAATATGTGTTCAGTGATGACGACGACTAACTGTTTGCCATTCATTCGAAAAAAGTCTTTAATTCATTTTATTTTAAATTAAAAGGTTTTTATTTTATTTTTATTTCACTTTATTTTAATTTGTGTTTAAATATATCTTAAATAAAACACTCATTTATTTAGTATTTGATTTCGATTTAAAACTTTAGAATTAAATTTCATGTATTACTCAAAACTAATCGATTTTTAATTTAATAAAATATATTGTTTTCTACAAAACTATTAAACTTTTTGTTTGGATTTTTTATGGATCCAAAGCTGACATATTTTAGCGATTTGTGTGTCGTTCGCGCGTTTAGAGGCCTCTAAAACTCTTAAGACATCGGTCTCTCGATTCGAGTTAATGGCCAACAAATACGCGGACTTTAGTTTTCCGCTCAGAATATATGCATCGAATTTATTGATATCATTCGACAATAATTTAATTAATGACTCGATTAGTGACGGATCAGATGAGCTCCGAATTGAAGCCCCGATTATATCATCGCAAAGACTGATGTCATCCATATATGAGCTGCGGATACACTGCAAGAGTTGAGTAAAAGAGTCCATTACCTTAATTTGTGGCATTTGAACCAAAGCCCGACCCGAGAGTCGATATACTTGAGCCGAATCTAAATTATGATCCTTTGAATGACAAATAAATTATAAAATAATCACAAAAAAGTGAAAATAAATACTTTGATAATCATTTGGCAAACAGTAAATCCTTCGGCGATTTGTTGTCCATAAGAAATGGTGACCAAAGCCGCTAATTCTGTTTTACGGGCCTTATTGTGGTCCAGAATAGTGGACGGGTTCTTCAATTCACGGCCGCTATCGTCAGGAGAATAGACTCCATTCGGTAGAAAACCTTTGATTCGTTTTTCATGAAATCTGATCGTTATATCTATTTGTATATTCAAAGACCTTAATTGTCTCATCACTTCCTCCCTTTCCATTATAAGACAACCCGAGCGGTAATTAATTGGATTTAAAGCTAAAAAGTCAGTGCAGTGTTGTTTAGCCGCCTGTAAATTGTCGAGACGTGAATAGAGTTCTGTGTAATCAGAAGCAGTCGGTGTCAGAAAAAAACAATTGATTTGAGTGATGGCAGCTCTCAAGTGGTCGCCCATAAATACTTGAACGATATGTAACACATTATACATATGGTTTGAGCTCAAGTACTTACAGGCGGCCAAAAGGTATTTCCAGATACGACTGAGCGATGGATCACAAGTTTTTAAATCTCTGAGAAATGTCGAGAGAAAACCTCTTTTGATTGAAGTAATGAACAACTCTTTCATAAAAAAGTTATTCGAAAATAGATTAGAATTATTGAGGAATAGAGTTATCGCCGGTTTGAACATTGAGTTCTTCACATAAAACTTGAGAACGTCTTCATTAGTTCCGTATTCTTTCAGATAATACATCACTTCATTAAATATTTTAGGATTTTTTGTTTGCAATTCATTTGAGTCGACATAAAATTTAGAACTGTTTGAGTCATTTAACGTGAATTTCCCTCTTTTTATTTGAAGACAGTCTCCGCTTAAAGAAGTGTCGGACCAATACTTGCGTTTTGATAATACATTAATAATATTTTCGAGATCTCTGTTCCCATCATTTGATTTGTTTTTATCGAAAACAAGTTTAAACTTATCCCTGGCTTCAGACAACTGGTTGTGCTTAAGACAAATGAAAGCCCATGTTTTGAATATAGACTTAGAGTCGAGTCCAAACTTAGCGGCCAAATCCCGGGCCAATTCAAACCTTTCCATTTCAATGAGTCTTTCCTGTAGTTTTAAGATAGAGTTCTCACCACTGGACAGGGCATAAGATATTAACTCTTTTGTATTGCAATTAGAATTGATTAACATTCGAATCACATCCAATCGATCCAATAAATGGTTCAACTGATCCATTAGTTCTGACTTTTGTTCTTCCATTGATATTCTGGTAGAGACCAGTAGTGATCTAATCATTCCAATAACGAGTCCGTAATCGACTTGACTCGAGACCACTGTTTCCAATAATGGCTTACAAATACTGTCAACAATTAGTTTACAGCACCGGTTCTTATCAGAATGTAATTTAAGTAAAGTCAAACACAATGAAACACTCGGAGAGGAGTCGTAATAGAATTCCATTCTTAAAGAATCATTTTGTAAGTCATCACAAGACAAGACCCAAATTGTTGGCGGATTAAGACTCGATGACTCACTGCTTATACTTTCCTTTCTATTATTTCGTTGGGTCTGAACATAACATTCATCACAAACTCTGACCGAAGAATTTATTTTGATTTCCCGAATAAGTAAAGTATTTTGAGAACAATTGGCGCAAACAACTCGACCACAACGTCTGCAGTGATGTCTTCTATTCAACTATTATTTAGAAAAATTAAAATTAAATTAAAAATTAAAATATTTAACTAATAATAAGAGAGACATACCATTGAAAACTTCTCATATTTACAAAGCATACAATGGGTTACATTAGAGTCGGGAATCCATTGATCTTTTGTTGGAATAAAGTCAGGCATTAGAAACGTTTTCGGAGAACTCTTTATATCCAAAAATGCAGACGAAATCAGAGTGGCGTCAGATATGACTGAAACCCAAATATTTGACTTTAAACTAATGTCTTAATTATAAAACTTATTACTAAATACAAACCCGAAGCTCCAGCAGAAGGTATGTCATAAATTTGTATTTCAACGGCTTTTTGTGCGTAGGTTTCGATGAGATAATCAAAGTTTAATATCTTAACCGCTTCTTCGAGGGCTTCATATTCTATATTCATAAGCATTTGTTCGATAATTAAAAGCGGTTTTGTTATTATATTTATATAATTGTTTTGTATTTTAAAATTTAATCCTTTGATTAGTTTAATGCCGAGAATATAATTATTATAATGAGATATAATTTCATCATTTAATCGATTTGTGAAATGTTTTAATAAGAATTCAATTAAGAAAAGTCTTATATCGAAATTCGAGACGAGATTCAAAACTTTGCCAATAAGTGAGCAAACATTGACTTCAATTGTGTCCGAACTTAATAACAATTGAGTCAAAGACGACAAATCATTTTGTTGACAATAGGAGAGCACAAGTAGTTCGTACTGTAAGTCTGAAGTCTCTGTTTCCCATTTTTGGATCTTAAACCAGTCGATAGCCATCGGATATTTGCGTTTAGTTTTAATAATAGTCAAGATATCAACGCCTTTGAGGTTGTGTTTGGCGTCTTTCCAAGAGTGCAAACCAGTCAACTGACCGATTTTGGAGTAAAATTCTATTTCATTGATCTTTAAAATCAATTTGTTTTTCAGAGAACTTAAATCTTGAGTTTGGATTTCGTGCGAAAGACTCGATAGACATGACTTAAGAGTTCTAATGGCAGTGAAATCCATTTCGAACTCATTCGAGACATCAATTAATTCGATAATAACATCACATTTGATGTTCGGGTCGTCAATGATTTGTAGCGCATACTTAACCTCTTGTTGTTCGAGTGATAATCGCGAAAGAATGGCATTCCGTAGAGTTTTAAATGAAGAATCAGTTGATATGAAGGATGAGTTCGAAGTGTTTATTACATCAATATATTGGAACAAATCGTAAATCTCGAGAAGACTTCCTTTAATGGCGTAGTGTTCTAATGCCTTAATCACAACACTATTACTCGAAACAATTCGGGGCCAAAAAGCGAGTGAAAGAAGCGATGTTTGGTCTGTTCCCGGATTATAACCAAACTTAGATTTTATTGTTTCGACCCATTTGTGAAGCGGAGAATTGGGTTTAAACTTGAAATCACTGTCAGTGTGGACGTCATCCTTAACTAATCTTAACATTTTCATGATTTCCACCAAAAGAGGACTTCTAGTATTAAAATATTTAATTAAATCTATGTTTCGGACCTTTTCATCGATAAAAGAATTGTTTTGAGAATCAGTTTCGTCTTCGAAATGATTTTGAATCATAAGTGACTCCAAATCAGGATTTGAATACTTGACTCCTCTTAAGTGAGACTCAATTATCTCACATAAGGACGGGTGACACGATTCGGTTAAAACAAACTCATTTATTGAACAGTCATTTTGTAAATGTGATGGTATTTTGGGGCACAACACTGAACATAACGTTCCAATTAAGTCGACTTTCATTTCTTTAGCGAAATCGTCGACAAATTTGGGAGAAATTCCGTCCTTTAATACCATTGAACACAGAATAGCAGACGGACTCTGTTTTAGAATTGAAAAATAAGAGGAATCACTAAATCCAAGACTAGAGGAATGACTATTTTTTCGACACTCATTCAAAGCTCGGGTAACTTTTCGGACGTAATAAAACAAAACTTTCAAATATTGGAATTTTCCGTCAGAACAGAACCGAAGAAGTTTTTCAAACAAAATATTCGTTCGTTTAGTGTTTTTGATAGAATCTATTGGCGACGAAACAGTTGTTTCGAAATCATTATTCAAATCCAAATCAATTAAATGTTTGTTAAGCTCTTCGAAAGCAATTTTCAGTTGTTTTTCATTTCGTTTCTGTTCTCTAAAAGCGTTTGAATCCCAGAATTTTTCTTTTTCTACGAATTGAGTCAAAAGCTGTGCAAAAGATATCGATTTATTATCGTATTCTTTGGACAAATCAGAAATCATTGAACGGATTTTATTTAAAAGTAAATTAATTTTTTCGGGAAAATTTTCGCACACTTTTTGGTTCTGTAATATTGAGTCCAATATTATTTCTGAGACATCTATTGAAGGACTGGTAGTCAGTGCAAAATCAATGACGAGTGTATTTTTAGTTCTATCACTGACTTGCAATTCGAGCATAAATTCATGAATAAGTGATTGTATTTGTGTCGCACGAAGTCCTGTGGCAGCGATTTCACCGATTTTTGATGTATTCATTGCTTTCTGAGGAGTCGACAGAGTTTTTAAATTTGCAGACAATTCCTTCCATTTGCAGATAATTTCGAGTTCCCGAACCTCTTCACTGTTTTTCAGCGGCTGTTCAAATAGTTTGACCACTTGTTTGGCTCTTTCAATCTGTCCCTCGAGAAGGGAATACCTCAACAGCTGTTTGGGTGAGGCCAACATACAGGATATTAAAGATGAAAATATTTCATTTGAGGCACGTTTTTCGTTATCACTACCGCTGTTCGAACTTAAACTTCTCGACAATTCTTTTTCATCCGATATGTCATACGATTCCCTTTCGATGCCATCCATGGGTTCATTCATTTCTGACTTTTTCTTATTTTGATTCAAAACATTTTTATTAAACGCGGGTTCGATGACATCATACCTCCACTGCGCTTCACTCACGTATTTCATTAGTCTCTCTAATCTTATCTTACATTCAGACACATCTTTAATGGAAGAATTCAAATGAATTTTCGGCATTTCTTTCGACTTTTTATAATTATATGAGAAGAGCGCCGCCTGACTATCGATTATTATCTCTTTCAGCATTGATAGCAACTGAGGCACCAATGAATTTGGACATAAAAAATAAGGAGTTCCCGAATGAATGTTCGACGTTTGACTGCATTGTGTGGCCATTGTTTGGCCGAACTCTTTGTTGACATTAGTGGTCTCTTCTGTGTAGTCGTCTTCATCGGTCTCGTTATCTATTAACTCATTTTGGGTTAAAAACAAAAGACTGAATACATTTTCGAGAATCTCTACGCGAAAACTGATCGGAAATATTCTTTTCAATAAAAACGTGATTTGCTCTTCAAAGCTATCGCTGTCCGACAATATTATCCACATTATGGTGTGCCGAATAACAAGAAATCCCCGATAAGTCATTAGTTCGCTTTCGTCACTTTGAGACAGTAGTTCACAGATGTCTTCAATTAAATTCTCTTTGACTTCACTTTTATTGCACAGAAATCCGTATTTTAAAAGTATTTTAAGCGGAGATTCGCCTAAAAATAGTGAACGAAATATATTAAAACGCGAATGAATTATATTAGTGTTGGCACTGCTGTCCATTCTTTCGATACACCATTTGGTGAAATTGATTATAAATCTTAATCTTTTAACTAAAGACCCGATGAATGAATCGCTTTGACTTAACGCTTGAATTTCCTCGCAATCAAAGACTAATTTTGCGATATTTGTCTCAATTGTTTCAAAGTTATCGACTTTTAAATTATTTTTATGAAACACATAAATAAGAAAAAAGAGTCGTTGTTTTGGAGGAAAATCAAAGCCAACCCTTTCGTCTTCCAATAGTTCTGCGATAAAATGTTTCTTATGATTGACTGCCAAAAGAAAGCATTCTTTAAAATTAAAGCAATGCTTTTCGCAGTCATATAAAGTGTTTGGATTTTTATGTTGTCTAATATCGGAAATCTTTTGGATCAGTTTCGGTGTTTGTCTTAAGAGAACACTTTTATATAATAAAAACTCGTTGTTCTCATCGCCGCTAAACTGATCACAAACTTCTTCAAGAAGTGCCACATTTTTATCAATTTCTCGGTCCGGAAATATTGTCAATAAGTCTAACACAAGATTTTTGTTATCGTTTTTTAAGGCGTGAATCAAAGATTGAGAATAAATGAAATTAAAACTGTTTTTATCATTAAATAAATCGATTAATAGATTCGCTATTTTTGGTTTGATTTGAATTAAATTTTTCAAAACTATAATCACTTTATCGTCGATTGGATCGCAAGAACTTAATTTAGAGACACTCAACAGATCTTTAGACTGTTTTTCATTGACATTAAAGTGGTTTCTTAAGATTAGATCGATTTCCAGTGTCTTTGTGTCGACCAAATGATCCAATTTTAGTCTTTTGATAATTTGGTAAATAAACCAAATGTTTTCGTTTTCATAGTTTTGTTTAAAACAATTTAACAAAAAATCTGAAACTTTTTTCTCATATGTTTTGTATTCCTCTTGACTTTTGTCCACATATTTACTGAACCAAATGGTGATCAAAGACTCGCATAATTCAAATTTTGACACATTTGCAGACAATTCAATTTGAGACCACAGAAACTCTTCAGGCGATAACTCTTCTGATGTCAGAAACGACAAATCGCTTTCATTTAATTGGAATCGTTTTAAATCAGAAGACATTTTAGGAACTGATTTTAAACATTAAAATAAATTTAATCAAAAAATCAATTAATTATAAAAATAAAAATCAATGAATAGCTGTGAAGACACCCTCTTTTGATGGCTCTTTGATTGTGTTTATGATTAAATGAGACTCAAATCGCAATCATTTGTGTTATCAAAACAAACACTGTTTTCAAAACTTAAACTTTGACTCAAAAAACTATTTCGTAATTAATTTGAATCAAAGGTTGGATTCATTCAAACAAAACGTTTTAATATTTGATTGACTTTTTGTTGTGGTTTTGATCAGAAAATCACTTTTTTTCAGATGTTTTTTCAATTAATTTCTCATTTGTTTTGAATTTTGATTAATAATAAATTAATTTAACTCTAATTCAGACACAAATCAATAGATTGTATCGACTGATGGCACCCGTCATCCAAAGTGCGCCTAAAGAGCGCTCTGAGAGACCGAAGCGACCGACAATTGAGAGGAGGTTTGGCTCTAATATTGATTTTATATTAAATTTAATGATTGTCACCATTAGATCAGATCTGGTCTGTCGCGTCAAATACTCCAATAGTCTTCCGGACATACCATTTGATCCCAAATTCATTACATATCCATTTGAAACGAATCGGTATTTTTGATGACTTAATTGGGGATCAAATCTAGTCTTTGATTAAAGAGTTGTTTGTCAACAGATTTGTGTCATACAAACCGACATCACTGGAGAAGAACTATAAACACGACTTATTGACTGAACACGACTTAGGAGTCACTATTGATCTGATAAATCCGGAGACATATACAGCGCCCTCCGATGCGACAAAACTGGCAGAAGAGGACGAAAAACTTCTGGAAGAAGAGTTGGCTACTCCTCAAGACTCGAGGCGTTCCCGTTGTCACAACAGAACGATAACGTGGCTCAAGAAAACTGAGTACATCTCCACTGAATTCAACCGATACGGAGCCAGTAGTGACAAAACTGAGACAAAGTTATTATCCTTTTATTTATTTTCATTAAATTATTAATTATTTGATTTGAATTCAGAGTCGGATATAATGTAAAGAAGAAGATGAAAGAGGAGGCCCTATATCTGGACCGCGACTCTCAGATTGTAGCCATCAATAAGACCTTCGAAGCGGCACAGAAAGACATTAGCGAACATCCGGGCAAACCGGGTGTTACTCCAATAGAAGTGTTGCCAGTCTTTCCTGATTTTAATCTCTGGAAATACCCGTTCGCTCAGGTGATGTTCGATGCAGATCCCGCTCCAATCACTAAAATGGAAGAGATGTCTCAGGCAATGATCAGAGGAGTTATGGACGAAAGCGGACAACAATTTGTTGCATACTTTTTGCCGACTGAAGACACCATCAATAAGAGAAAAATCGATGATTTGGAGGGTCGGGAATACGGCGACGGAGAAGAGTATGAGTACGTTATGGCCCGGGAATACAATTGGAACGTCAAAAATAAGGCCACAAAAGGATACGAAGAAAACTATTTCTTTGTTTGGAGGGATGACTGCATTTGTTATAATGAATTGGAGACAAGGGTTCAGTTGAGTAAACGTCGTGTCAAACAGGGACCCAATAATTCAAAACTTGTGGTCAGACACCGATCACTCAATGAACAGGAATTTAAGACACAAGACATTCGTATGACTCAATTAGAACCACCACAAGAAGAAGAGGAACCGACTGTTGACAAAAATTCTACAAATGAGACACAGAAAGAGGTTAAAGACAATGAAGACAAGGATGAGATAAAGCCTAAGATTGAGAAGAAGTCGAGCGCCAGTGAGAAATCGTCGTCTTCTTCCTCTTCGGCTTCGTCTTCATCTTCAGAATCATCTGATTCTTCGTCTTCGAGTGAAAGCGAAAGCGATGACGAGGAGGCGGCGCGACGGAAGCGTACTAAACAGGACGCGGCCGCCATCTTTGGCAGTGGAAGTGATAGCGACTAAATCTTTGGTCATTTCATTCATTCAATTAAATAATTTTAGTTTTTATTGAAATATCAATCAATACATAAATATTTACAGTTTTTGTCTTTAATTTAAACTCAAAATAAGTGTAAAAATGATTTTCATATGAATTCCATTAATTATTTGGTCTTTGAAATTGTGTTTCTGTACAACAAATGAGACAATTATTTGTAATAATTATATAAATATTTAAAATAAAATTATTTTTAGAAACTCACTGAAGGCTTGTCTTCTGTCCTCCGGTCAGAACAATATAAGGGGTTTGCAATTCCTTTTGCTTTTCGGTCAACATTTTCAATGTGTTTAGAGGAGTGTCCGTTGAACTCATTTGTCGTAATTTCTATTTAAATGATAAATAAGTTAAAGACTCGACTAATTTAATGATAGTTAAAGAGGACATACACTTTCCTGATCCTTCTTTTTCATTCTCTTATCGATTTTGTTTTTTGAGGGCCCCTTTCCGTGGAATTTATGAGATAAATATCTAAACGCCTCCTTAGGGTCGAGAGCTCTTCCCTTTTCGTCGACGTAATCTAATTTGATGTCCGGTTTATACTCATATTTTTCTCTAAATTCAGATACCGGTCCGTTATAGCGCTCGCGGCGACCGATTTTGTCGTCTTCACTGATATTTAAAGACAAGAAATATAACAATCATTTAATTGGAAGAAATGGTAAATAAAATATAAGACTCACTAAAACTTTTCTTCGATTGTATAGGACTGTGCCTCGAGTGCACTCTGACGGGTAGCGCCGCCCTGTTTTTTAACCTCTTTGTCAAGATATCCCTTTTTCATAGCCAGTTGGAGAGCACCGGCGAGACCTTTGGTCACATCCGGCTCTTCTTCGAGGATAGGTTGGCCCTCATTATCTTCTAAATCATTGGGCACTTCCTCTTCTTTGATGTCTACTTCATTCCATTGGCCTCTATTGGGTTCAGAGTCAGTAACCTTCTCCTCATTAATATCTTCATCCAAATCCATGAGCTGTTGCTCATCATCTCTATTACCGGCCAAACCATAGGTTGGAATATCTCCTAAATTTCGACAAAACTCTGCGGTTGAGTTCAAAATAATATTATTGGAGACAAACGTTTCCGAATCATTTGAGTCTTCATTTTCATTATTCAATGATTTGATAGTTTGGGCCACTTTTGCAATACTGGCGGCTCCGGTCGTGGCCTCTAAATTATCTCTATGTTTGAGTTTACGTGACTTATGTAAAGCCATCTGTAGTTCTTTGTCGGCGTCATCTTCTTCTAAGACTATACCACTCAAGTCCTGATCCTTTGGATCAAACATTTCTTGTGTTTCAATAACTTTCAAAACAACTTTTGGTTTTTGGAGTCTTTCAAACTTCGATCTCTTTATTTGTTCGATCGGTTCCTCTTTTATCGACTCAATAACTGATTCTTTATTCTGACCTTTTCTTGAGCCGTGATCTGAACTGGAAGTCAGATCCGTAAACACTTCCAATTCATTGTCTAAATTACTATCCTTTTGGCGCAAAGATTTGCGAACTTTTTTAGGTTTTTTGAATTTAACCATTTCTTCTTCGGTATAATATTCGGTCGCAATTTGAGGTTTGGGTACAATCAATGATATCCTCCCCTCTTCTTGTTTTAGTTTCATTTGAATCATTTCTTTTTCCTTTTGTCGGTCCTCAGCACTGAACCCCAACTTAAATGACTCTTTTTTCGGGCCCTCAATCTCTTCATCATATTTGGAAAGTAAAGACTTCTTCTGAAGTATTCCGAATTCATCAAACTCTGGGTCATCGTATGGCCTATAATCAGGTCTTTTAGCCTTATTTTCAATGTTTTTATTAGCCTTTTGCTGATCAATCAAATTGACATTTTCTAAGACGTCTTCTTCTTCATTGAGAACCTCTTTATCTTTTAGTGTTAATATCATTTGTTGTCCTTCTCTGAACTCTTCAGTCTTGTGTCCAACAGTCAAACCCTTGAGATCTTTATTAGAATAGGCTTTTGCTTTCTTTTTCGTGATTTCGTCGTTAATAAGCGAAGAGACGCCAAACTCGTCATCCATTTCCTGCAATAGTTGTGCCCTTTTGTTAGCCCTCGCCTTCTCTTCTTCTATTTGACGATTTTTGAGAACCCAAGCGGACACCTCTTCTTCGCTATCACTTTCAGCTAAACCTTTGATTCGTTTGAGTTTTTCGACAATTTTTCGTTTATTTCTTTGTGTTTCGATTTTATCCTTCAGTTTCTGTGCCTCTAATTTATTGCTAATATTTTCTGTTTTGACAAAAATTTCATTCGTATCGGTTCCCAGTTTTGGTTTGTCTTCGCTGTCATTCACTTCCAATGGCTTTAAACCCAATTTGAGCCGTAATTTACTAATTAATGACAAAACAATTAAAAATATATTTTAAAAATGAATTAAATGTTAAATACTTCGTGTCTTCAATAGAAAGGGATTCAGTATTTGATGTCTCCATTCGGATATCATCTGAAATAATAAGATATCAATAATTATGAAAATAGAGAGCAATGGATACAAACCCTCTTTGTTTTGTTGTCCATCCCTTCGATTAGTTCTGTCGCTCTCTTCAGAACATTTTTGATCTAATTTTACAGTTTTATTGACTGAAGAATTACTAGTTTTTGAGACATCCTTTACTTCCTTTACCTTAACTTTTTTATCGGTCCTTTCAGTCCGTCTTTCAATCCTCTCCTCATCGGAGTTATCAGTTCTCTGTCTCTTTCGTGAACCAGAGTTCGTGTCTTTGTCCTTATGGTGATGACTCGTTCGGTGACTTTTCTCGTATTTATCTGATCTCTCTTTAGACTTAGATCTGGACCTCGATTTGTGTTTCTCTTTAGTATCCCTTTCCCTCTCCTTATCCCTATGTTTTCGTGAAGAACCCATCGATTGGTTTGAATTTTATAATTAAATATAAAATACAAAACGAAATGAGTTTTAAATTAAAGAAAAACAAATCAGTATTTCAAACGATTTTTGTAACGAATCACAAACAAAGTAACGAATATATTGGGGACTCATTTATAAATTAAGTATTAATACAAAATAATTAGTTTGGTTTCTGTTTTATGCCACTCACTCTCATATAAAGGTAACGTTGTTTTTGAATAATTTTTGTTGAGTTGTATTACTGACAATAGATGTCGGCTTTTATTATAAGACTGAATGACTTAATGACAAACACATTACACATGACTTTTAAATTCAGTTTTTTTTAAACATTTGTTTTGAATCTAATATTTAATTAAAATTAAATAAAAT
>JAQGBR010000371.1:0-13893 GCA_034698525.1 Achipteria nitens | reverse complement strand
TCTTAATACTTTAGTGGAATTAGCCATCCCTGGCTGGTTGAAATCCCAGAATGGACCAGGGTAAAGCCCCCCGAAAGTGTGTGGAATACGGAAAAAAAACAAACTGAACATGGAGGTCATAAATGAAAAATATGACTTTCTTATTAATTTCGAACCCATTACTAGATTTGAATATAATTTTGAGATTAACTTGAACACCAATTTTTAGAATGATATATATGAATAGAAATCCAGATAAGTCTAATTTGTTTTTAAAAATGGGAATCATTTTCACTACTAATTGTATATATTTTCAATTAAATAAAGTATTCATAATTTGTAATCCAATAGAGGTTTACTGTAACTTTCCTATGTCCACTTTGAGTTTACCACGTACAATACAACGATTAAACATTAAGCAAATCAACTTTTTTCAGATTTTAGTGATTAACAACTTATTACTTATTTTGGAACTTTTGAAACATGAGTTTAAACACACTCTCTTTTGATCTAACCTTCAATTTCATTCATATAAAGTGAATATATCAATCAGTTTATGCAAAAATCAGACAAGTAGGTTTTTAATACATTGTCATGGGCAAGCACAATTATGTCTATGCCCTACACAATGTATTAGAGATCTACTTGTCTGGTTTTTGCATGAACTGTTTGATATATATATATATATATATATATACAATAAGTTCAGTGAAAAAATAATTTTCATACAATTAGTCAGATAACTCACATCGACATAATTTTGGCAAAAAATACCTCTTTATTTGTATTAAATTTTAAAGTTTAGTAATCCAGTATAATTCAACGTAAAACATTGTATAAAAAGATTTTTTTGAGAGAGCATTAAGACCATAGCCTCGCGAAAACTAGCATAATATCAAAGTTATGTTAACCAATATTACGCCAGTTTTTACGAAACCATAAATCCAATGCATTTCCAAAACTCTTTTTGTTTTGGAGACTAATCTGAATGAAGTCAACCGACAAACTGACTAAAGTTTGTGATTTTAGCGCAATTTAAGTGCCAAACCATTATCTGAATAGCAGATGGTCTGGTGTTCAAAGTCTGTTGCGGACGGATCCCAACAAATCACACAAAAATGCAATAAATAATTAAATTTGATTTTTATTAGTAAATGGGTCTCAATCATGTCCAAGCTTCTTATTTCTTCTGTATATCTACCAAACATTTATTGAATATTAATCGAGAGATAGTTAAATATTTTCCACAATTCAATGAATTTTAGAAATATTTATAAATCAATTTTAAGCAAATTTTGTTAAAAAAACAATTCTTGGAAAGAATTATTGGCCACACCTGGAGTTCAATTGATTAATTCAAACAAAAAATTCAAAGTTTGCTAAACACTCGAAAATATAATTGAAAGGATCGTTTAGTTATTAACGAACTGAAGGTAAAAGTGAAACATTCAATGAAATAATGGTTTTTGTTTGAGTAAAATATCTGTCGAATTGGTTCTTATCATAATTTTTATTCCTGGCTTTAATGGATAAACTTTTCTTATCATTGAATTACATCATATTTTTATTGCACTCAAACTGTTATTATTACTGAATAAAATGAAAGTTCCTTTTTCTCTGAAATATTTCAAATGCAAGGATTCATATTTTTGATAATCAATTAATGTCTAGTAATGAGTCTTTAGATATATTTGATTCACATATTGTTAGTATTAAACAAAATTTAGTAAAATAAACTATTAATAATTATTACAAAAATTTATTAATCATTTAATAAACATAGATTTAGGCATTATATGTGATTCAAAAAGTGACAAATAGTTTATTTTCTTTCATTAGAAATGAAAATAATATTGACTTGCTTATATTTTATCTTGATTTATTTTATATTCATATTTCTCTTAATACTAATGTTCAAAGTATTTTATTCTCTATTATAAGCTCTCCTAAAATGGTACTTCACCCCAATACCAAAGTCCGAGTAAATTGGAATTCTTTGCATAGAAAGCCATAGAATTTTATTTAACTAGATTAAAAGTAGTTACTCTAAGCAATTATAACTATAAACACAATGGGAAACAATTTTGAAACAAAGAAATATAATTATAATGTTTTAACAAAATTCTGACCTAAAAATTCTAGTCATCAAAATAGGAATATATTCAACAATTTTTTGTTTATAGAATATTAAGGCAAATGAACTCAATTTCGATGACTACAAGACTTGGATTTCCAAACTCATCCGACAACACTTCATAGATTATTATCACTGAAAATGCAATTAAAAAAATTGTTGTTTAATCGTAAGTATTGCCAATTTTGATGATTACTGGCTTTTATCTGTTTTTATTTATAGAATTTCTCATTATTTAAAAAAATTATAAAACATTTATACATGTATATTGAATCTATTTATGTTGCTTGAATACATAACTAAAGAAAGCAAGTCTTAACTTACAAATTAGTTGACCAATACTTTGGTATTTGCGGACAACTGTGATCTTCAGTGCAATTAAAATATTCAAATAAAATGCGAAATCAAATGAATCTTCGATTCAGACCACACGTTAAGCAGAAAAAAGAGAGATTTGCTTTTTAGCGATTGAATTACATAAACAAAAGTTATATCAAAGTTTAAAACAACTGATTTACAGATTTGTATACAAAAATTTTCTGCGAGAATATATCGTTCCGGACAGACATTTAATAATATATTAATTAATTCCGGATAAGAATAAGAGTTAAAATAAAGACAAAGAATAGCTTTTATTTAACAAATTTTTATTCCTGAATATTAATGAAGAAGGGAAGGGAAGGGAATGGAGCAAATCTCTACTTTTGGCTCAAACTTTGATTGTAATTCAACTTAAATTATAATAAAATGTTTGCATAAAAACAAAAAACTTTATTTTCAAAATAAAAAAGAGAATAAAAACAATATTTGGTGAGAAAAGGGAAAAGTGATTCATTTGTCTTCTGCCCACGCATTCTCTTCTTTGATTCTTTCAATTTCCTCAGCAGTCAGATCACACTTAATATTCCAGAGCTGACGAACTTCTTCTGCAGATTTGCCTTTGATTTGATTGGCAGCTGTTTTGCAGCCGAGATCTAAGAGTCCTTTGATGTGAAGATAATTCGCCGCTTCTATCAAATCGAATAACATTTGTCTGTTTGTCTCGATGTTAGACATAAACTTTCGATCCCACTCTGAAATATCATCACTTCTTTTGGTGTCGTTATAGTCCTCATCGTCTGAGTCTTTCTCTTCAATGGGATCATCGATATGATAGCGAAGATATTCGATAATTTTGTCCAAAATAGTCACCGAAATCTTTTCCAAATTCACTGGAACCGACTCTTCTGACTTTGCGGTCAAATCAATCATCGTTTTCAGAGTACTCGACATTTTGACGATTTCGATGTCAATGTTGCGAATCATTGTCGTGCCCTCCTTTGGAATGATTGGAATCCACACTTTTGCCGATGTATTTTCTGCCATCTTTTCCGCTCTTATCTAAAACTGATTTGTTTTTCAAATAATTTTTTCAAATTTTGATTAATAATTGGATTTTAAATGAATTTTTTGTTTCCGTTTAAAAATCGTTAGAAATGAAAATCTCGGGCTTTAAATATATGGTTGGATAGAATTTGTAATATATTTGCAAATGAGCATGCACATAATTCCATTTATTGTTATACTCTCAGACCAATTATTTACATTTAATTATCAGTTAATTCTTAAAATTCAATAAATTATTGTTTAATAATTATCCATTAAATCTAGTTTTGATACGATATTGACATTTATTAAATAGATTTGTTGAGATAAAAGTTTAGAGAGTGATAAATGAGATAATATATTAAATTTAATGTATTCTTCTCCTTCTTAGATATGAAGACTAAAATTCTTAACTTTATCTTAATATTAATTCTCTTAAATGTTTTAAATGAATAATTGAGTGAAACGTTATTTATGTGATGACACGAAAGGCGCGAATAAAACGATTGACAATAAACTGATTGCAAAAATATAACCAAAATATTAGTCAATAATTAATTAAATTTAATTTAATTCAAATCTTAACTATTTTTTGATTACAAAACAAAATATGGATTTGAATACCAGTGGAGGATATTTTTCGAGTCAATTTGATCCGAACACCAGTGGAAGTGGAGGCGGGGGTCAGTTGAGTGGAAACGACCGCAAAAATATAGTCAGTGTTTCGTTGTCTCAAGTGATTCATTGGACGCGAAAAGATGAGGGACTGGTTATCCACAGACAGAAAATACATTCAATCACTTGCATCGGACGTGTCATCGCTGTCGAAGAGTTAACCACTAAAAACATTTACACAATCGATGACCAGACCAGAGGAGCGCCCATTGAAGTCCAGTACTGGAAGAATGACGAGTCTGAGTGTCAGTACTTTTGATTACTTAAAAGATTTCTAATTATTAAATGATTTTCAATGAAATTGTTTTGAATTATAGCGACGAACAGCCGTTATGTGAGTCCACCCGTAGTTCTGGAGAATCAATACATCAGAGTTATGGGTCAGTCCCGATATGATGACAACAAACCATTTATTGTTGCCTTTCGTATTGAGACGATTTGCGATCCGAATGAGATTTATATGCATTTCCTGGAAGTGATTTCCGATTCAATTATTCTTCAGAGACGTAAAACCGAAACCCTTTCCAATTCAATGAGTTCCGGGTTTGAGAACCAATCAGTTTCTGCTTCTAATGATATGTCTGGCGGTAGACTTATCCAGGGATTCACTGAAATACAACGAACAGTACTTAATCTGATTAACAAAAAGAGCGGTGAGTCGAGCACCGGTATTAACAAAAAGGAAATACTCTCATCAATTCCTGGCGTCAATCCCAGAGATATTGCAAAAGCTATTGATTTCCTTTCAAATGAGGGCCATATCTTCAGTACCATAGATGAGGACACTTTCAGATCAACCGATGCTTAAAATTATTATGTAATACAATAACTATTTTTTTTATTCATTCATTCAATTCTGAGAATTATTTCAAATATAAATAAAATATTAAATATTTTTCTGTATTTCCATTCAATTTGTTTATGAATGCAATCATTTATTTTAATATTCCGTTTAATTATATTAATAATAGAATATGTATTTATAGAACAGGTAGTGATTGGTTTCGATTACTATTATTCATAATTTTTAACAACTCTTACGAATGAATTCCCATTTTTAGATGAATTTCATTCAAATTTGTAATAATTTTCTAAAATTAATGACTAAAAATAGATTAGAAATTCAGAAATTAATAAAAAGTGAAAAATCATTGAGTAATAAGTGTTTGTCTGTACTATACCTGTACTGAAGAGTATATGTTTGTATTGAAAGTTCAAAAAGTTTTTCGGCGAACTTAGAGTTCCGTTAAAAGAGTTCGCTATAAAAGCCGTCAAATATTTTGTTTGAAATGAGTTTTTCATTGAATATGTTTTCAGTGATTCTTAGTATGAGTTTAATGTAAAATAGGATCCAATGATTGGCTAAAAATAGGGCTGATGTGAAGGCGTGCGCCTCTCGTCACTGTGGGGTCGGTTACGTCAGAGAACATGAATTGGTCTCATGATATGCCTTTGACAGTGCATTGGGTCAGACACTGGTATTGCAGTATTGCAATGAACAGTGCAGTAGTGAACCATTGAGTGCTATGTCTGGTTATGTGTGGCTCCATATCGCTATCAGTTTATCAGTGCATCACTTGTCGGCTCAAATTCACATTTCTCTGACTTCTCTTCAAACGTGTTTCTGACTTAACTTCAATTCAATCCCTTCTGTTTTCACGACATTAATATTGAATTAGAAGATCAGTACAGAAGACTTGAAGAATGGGAGTCAATAAGGTATTGATCACCACTTCTCCAATCGATAGGAATTTTATAAACAGAATATCTATATATTCGTGTAATGTTAGGCCGATCTTCGCGACCAATTGGATTGTAGTCCACAACACGACTACGACAACATTGTTGTGGTAGATATGATCAACTCATGGTGTCCTACACCCAAACTGGTCACTGAAGGTATCACTTTTCACTATATTATCACTAAATCTTTCCATTTTCAAAAACTACTCATATTCTACGACTCAAGAATATTCTTGCGCTCAGAATATCTGCTCTTTAATTGGCTTTTCATTTAATGAATTCATCGATTGATTTGTTAATACATTAGAAATACTTATTTTTACCACAATTTTAGGTTTTCTAATATTATTTTATAATAACTAGATCATTTCAACTTATTCATTTGCTATTATTAATCTCTCTCTCTCTCTCTCTCTCTCTCTCTCTCTCTCTGCCTCCCTCCCTGCCTCCCTCTCTCCCTCCTATCCTCATTCTCTCTTATTTTTTGAAGTATTACTAAAAAACTGTAAAATTTGTCAGAAAATAAATTTATCTGAAATTGAGAGCAGAACTACTGTTTTGAGTTGACGTCACTCTTAAGAGTCTTAAGTAATGGGTTTACACAGAATTAAAACATTTTTGTTTTTATTGCTCTCAAAGTAATGCATTTAAAGTTGGCTTCACTACAAATACGCCACTTCTATGTTATATTAGAAGAAATATTATATTTAATTTGAAAGAAAATCTACTATTTTTTTGAGAACCCATTTTATGGATTCAATTGTGAACAACCGGTTTGTTCCAGATTAAGATCTTGGTTAGACACTACACCGGCTAATCACCTATCATTTCAATTGCTTTTTATTAATGAACTAAAAACAAGCGAACGCTTACTTCAAATAATACCATTTTTAAGTTATTAAGCAAAAACTTTTTAATATTAATTAAAATAAATTCTCAGAATTTTATAATTCTCTCAAAAATTTATTGCTATCAAAAAATTTTCAAATTTTGATAATTTCGAGCAACTTTTAAAAAATGAGTTGTGTATCGGGTGGGGACGCACTTCATCTTTCTTTTATATGTCTAAACATATAAAAGTATAAAATTATATAAATTAAATAAATTTTAAAAATTCAATAAAAAATGATTTCTAATTCAAGGATTGCAATGAATTCTTGCCAAACATTTTGTCTATGACTTGCATTTCAATCTAAAGTTTTCCTAATTATTGGAATTTAATTAATTAGACATAACCTTGTAAGTATGAATCATTACTTAACTAGATTTATAAGTTCTAGACAAGATGAGTTTAGAAAATGTGACTATCGATGGTACTATTGGTTTAAAAGTAAATTTATTGGATTAGTTTCACTGCAATACAATTAACAAAAAGCCAATTACTTAATGTCAAACTCAGATGAGATGTTCTGTTAAACATATAATTAATTAATTAATCGATAAATTATCTGTTTTTTTGCAGTCATAGTGAAGATGAGTCTCAAAGACAGACAGTACCGGACAGAGAGTAATACAACTCTGGATAAGAATATTGTACTGGACTTAAGTGATGATAATTCTTCAGTCAATTCTTTGGAATTAAACGATGAAAAGAGTAGAACCAAAACAATAATCATAACAACAGTGAAGATAATATCACTCCTTTTGTTTCTATATTTTTTCATTTGTTCGCTTGACTTCTTGAGCTCAGCCTTCCGTTTAGTGGGTAGTCGTGCGGCCGGAGAAATAATATCTGACAGCGAACTCTTGAAAAACCCAGTGGTAGGCCTTATGATCGGGGTTTTGGTCACAGTTTTGGTGCAGTCGTCGTCCACTTCCACATCAATTGTAGTAACAATGGTTGGGTCTAATAGTAAGTCCACTCCATTACTATATAAATGTTTTAAAAAATTATTTGAATAATTAATTTTAGTAATCAAAGTTCGTGAGGCCATGCCTATAATAATGGGAGCAAACATCGGCACATCCGTCACAAATGCAATCGAGTAATAGGGATGAGTTCAGACTAGCCTTCGCTGCGGCCACTGTTCACGATATGTTCAATTGGCTGACAGTTATAGTTCTTTTACCGATTGAAGCCATCTTTCATTACTTGGAATGGATTACAAACAAACTGATGGCCGGCCACTGGAAAATTGACAGCACAACTAAAACTGAATTCTTGCGTAAAATTACTAAACCGTTCACTAAATTAGTAATAGAGTTGGATAAGAAAGTATTGGACCAAATAGCCAGAGGAAACACTAACGTCACTAAATCTATGATCAAAACTGGAGACTCATTATTTAGCATGTTCAATTTGTCTGATACTATTAGTGGAATAATTCTTCTTGTCGTTTCACTAATTATGCTGTGCGGTTGCCTAGTATTGATGGTTAAAGTACTCAATTCTATGCTTAGGAACAGATAGCTATTATCATTAAGAAGACTATGAATAGAGAATATCGATTCCCGTATTCAATGTTTGTCGACTACACCGCTATTATAGTTGGATGTCTTCTGACAATTTTAGTTCAGAGCAGTTCCATATTTACCTCAGCGCTTACTCATTTGGCAGGGATCGGAATCATTTCGATCGAAAGAGTTTATCCCTTGACTCTCGGATCTAATATTGGAACGACAACTACAGGTAATAATCAAATATTTAATAAAATTGTTGTAAATATCTATTTATGTGAACAACAATATAGAGGTATAATAACTCCAATAATGTCTTAATTATAGGTATTTTGGCGGCACTGGCGGCAGATTCTAAAAGTATAAGAAATACACTTCAATTGGCATTTTGTCATTTACTTTTCAACATAACCGGAATCATTTTGTTTTATCCAATGCCATTCATGCGTTGGCCAATAAGTATGGCCCGAATATTAGGCGATACAACAGCTAAATATCGCTGGTTTAGTCTTCTTTACTTAATAATGATGTTCTTTTTATTACCACTATTTGTGTTTGTCCTATCATTAGCTGGAGTTTGGGTTTTTGTAGGAATTGGAGTACCCATTCTTTTACTCTTTATTATCGTCACAATAATTAATATAATTCAGAAAAAATGGCCCAAATTTTTGCCCACTATTCTACAGGACTGGAATTTTCTGCCCCTTTGGATGCATTCATTTAGACCACTGGACAAACAAATGTCAAGACTAGTAAATAAATGTTCTTGTTGCACTTGTTGTTCAAAATTAACTGATTAATATATTTCATAATTTATTTATTTATTCATATTCTGTATAAACACATAATTTATTATTAATTAAAACAAATTTTTAATTCAATACACTATAAACGCGTAAACTTTTTCTTTTTTGCCATTACTTCCTGTCTCTCATTCTTCTTCTGGAGATATGTCTCGACATTATTAAACCAGTGTTTGTAAAGTCCGGACAATTCGTCGGTTTTATTATCGTTTAAGCATTGGTTCAAAAAGTTTTGATTAGTATTGAGTTCTTTGATTAGATTTTCATAAATATCTACTTTTGTTATATTCTCTGAATTTATTTTATAGATTTCAATAGGATTTTGATTTCTCTTCAGTAAAGTCCATAAAATATTAGTTTCCAAGAAATCAAATATTAAATCAATTGGTTCTTCACTAAAGTTGAGAGTTTTAACCAATTTAAGTGTTTGTGAATCAATTGAATAAATTTTGAGAACCTTTTGATTATAGAAAGAAAGGGCCAAATATTTTGCATTTCTCTTATCATTTGTTACTAATTTTTTGACAGCAAATTGAGTTCCGTTCGTATCGTTCTCTTCAATTGATTGGTTCGGATCACACATCAAAGAACTCAATTGCTTTCCATCAGAAATGTTCCATATTCTGAGTGATCCGTCGCCCGAACCAGAGATTAGAGTTTTGTTATCAATGGTATCGATCGACGAAACAAACTCTTTGTGTCCCAAACAATAGCTCTCAATATTATAAGTGTTTGGATAACAAGAGATCCGAATCTTCTCGTCTCTGTCAGCGGTTATCAAATATTTTGAATCTTTTGTTTGTAGGAAATCCAAGAGCATTGAACAGTGGCCTAAAAGGAGTCGACCGCTAACACACTCTTCGCCAACGTTTGCGAAATCATATTCATAGATATCACCCGATTTGTGGCCACAAATCACTGAATTCTTGTTTAATGAAAATAAGAGTTTTATGCAATTTCTGGAAACTTTTGTCCCAAAAATTTGTTTCCAATTATTTTCGGTGTTTTGAAAAACTATTAAATTCTTTTTGTGGTCACAAACCGCCAAATAATCACTCGTTTCGGAAAAATTACCACAAATTAAATAATTATCTTCTTTTGCGTCCTTTTGGTTTTGTTCCTTATTTTTGTCTTCATTTGAATTAAATTCAGACCAATTGATATCTATTTGACGTTTGAGTCCACTCTTCAGATCATATAAACTCAAACCAAACGAACCGTTGTCTCCGTTCGGGTCACAAATGGCCACAAATTTGTCGCTCAAAATAAATAACATAATTATTAAATGTCTTTAAAAGCGATAAAATCTAAAAACACAGACAATAAGCACGTGTTGTCTGTTGACGACATTTGGGTTTAAATGGATGAGTTAACCACCACTACCTCATAGTCAGGATGGCCGAGTGGTCTAAGGCGCTGCGTTCAGGTCGCAGTCTCCTTCTGGAGGCGTGGGTTCGAATCCCACTTCTGACACATTCTTTTTTATCTTTTTAAGAAAAAATTACAATTGTTTTTCGACTTTTTTAAATGAGCATCTATTCAATAATAATTAAATATTAATTAATCATGTTTAATTCAAAGTTTAATTAAGTTAATTTAATTATTTGAATTGATAATATTGTTTGACTCAATTAATGGTGACCTCTATTATCATAAAATTGAGACAAAGTTTATATAACACGTGATATAAACCAAAAATTTGAGTGACATTT
This sequence comes from Achipteria nitens, assembly GCA_034698525.1. Taxonomy (NCBI): domain Eukaryota; kingdom Metazoa; phylum Arthropoda; class Arachnida; order Sarcoptiformes; family Achipteriidae; genus Achipteria; species Achipteria nitens. Next base: position 3,085 of record JAQGBR010000371.1, on the reverse strand, counting down.
GTTTTGAGTAAAGCATTGAATGACTGAATGACTTGCAGTTAATTTAATTGATATTAATATCTGATTCCAATTAATCTTTGTTTGACTCAAATATTTAACACACGATATATAAGATAATCGGATAAATAATGGCAGACAGCGATCGATCTAAAGATGATTTGATATCTAATTTCTGTGGAATTACCGGTAAATTAAGTTTATGTCTGAAAATTGTTTAAATTGTGTTTAAATTGTGTGCTCAGGTGTTGAGACAGAGAGGGGTCAGTTTTATTTGGAATCTGCGAATTGGAATCTTCAGGTAATCTCTTAATCCAACTCTTATTTAATTTTTAAAACATTTATTTGAATCAATGGTTGAATCAGTTGGCGATTCAGTCGTTTTTTGAACACTCGGCAGAAGACGCCGAAAGAATGGACACAAATCCTAACCCAACGCCACAATTGAGTGAAGAACAAGAAAGGGCTCGAAATTTGCAACAAATGTTTAGTAATCAACCGATTATTAAAACCCATTCAAGTGATGAGGAGTCGTCTGAAGAGATGTCTTCTCCGAAATCTAGTAAAAAGTCAACGACTGATAAAGAAGTTCCCAAACGAAGCACTTCTTCAAAGTTTGCGACTTTAGATTCATTAAAACGACAGACAGATTCGGGTGGAAGTAGTGGTGAAGAAGAGGGTCAGGCTTTCTATGCGGGCGGTTCTGAACGGAGCGGTCAACAGGTTTTGGGCCCTAAAAAGAAAAATACCGACGAATTTGTGTCTCATATGTTTGCATCGGCCAAAGAACACGGCGCTGAAGTGGTAGACCCTTCAGAAGAGGCCAAACTCAAGAAACGGATCAATGCTTTTGTTGGAACCGGTTTTAAATTGGGCTCTTCATCAGAGCCGTCATCAGCCATACCTTCCTCTTCAACCCAAAGACCACAAAACAGAGAAGTAGTTCTGAGATTTTGGAGAAATGGCTTCACTTTAGATGACGGCCCCCTTCGAGACTTTAATGAACCACAAAGTGTTGTATTCTTACAATCAGTGACCAGAGGAGAGATCCCTAGAGAACTGATCCAAAAATATCCGGGAAATGAGATTCACGTTTCGATGGAAGACAGGAAACATGAAGAGTACGTTCCACTCAAACGTAATGTACAGGTATTCGTCGGTGAGGGACACCGATTGGGAAATCCAACGGCAGAAGTGGTCTCATCTGTAGGTCAAACAGATACAGACCCAAAAGCGAACGAAGAGGAAGCCCTTAAACGACTAAATGTAGATCAGAGCCAACCGACGACTAATATTCAAATACGACTCTCAGACGGAACGCGGTTTGTATTCAATTTAATTATAAACTTATTTTAATATTAAAATTATGTCTTCAATAGTATTGTAGTCAAAGTGAATGTCACGCATACCATCGCAGACATCAGACAATTCATATGTAATTCGCGACCCATTTATTCGACACAAACTTTTATTTTAATGACTACATTCCCAAACAAAGAACTAACCGATGAAAACCTGACCATAAAAGATGCCAATCTATTAAATGCGTTAATCGTCCAAAAGATTCAATAAATTATAAGAAATATTTATTTAATTCAACAAAAAATAATTCAAAAGTTATATTAAAGTAAGAATTATTCCTAATTTTATTCTTTGCTATAAATTTGATTTTTTGCAATTTTATCGCTAAAAATACGCTAATATTTTACAACAAAAAGGCATTTTGTACTCTATTTACTGATTATTAGTGTTTAATCAAAAAAATTGTTAAAAAAGTTGCAAAATATAAATAAATTGATTTAAAATCTATTTTTTAGAAATTTAATTATTTTGACTCAAAGTCTTAATTTTGGGTTTTATTCTGAATTTATTTCGAATTCATTTCTATTTTATATTTGCTTTTATAAAATATTGATTTTTATGAGCCACTCATCAGTTGCTATATTTACCGATCGATAGGATGGGCGCCAACTGTCTTCTCATCAGTTTGTGTCACAGTTTTGTTATTTTCTTGAATTTTATAAAAAATAAAACATTTAATTATTAAAATTCAGTATAAAATGGGATCCGAAGTAAACGAAAAATTGAAACAATTGTGGATTATTTTGAATGAGAGCACCAAAAGAGAGGTAAGGGATCAGTGGTGGCAACGAATAGAAAACGAGTACAAAATCAACGAAAACCGTAAACACTATGATTTGAATCATATCGCAAAGATGTTCATACATTTGGATGAAAATCAGGTGAATTTACTTTATTTAAATCAATTTCTACTATAATTGGAGAATCCAATTGATTTTTAGGGATCAATTAAATCAGCAAGGGCAGTCTCTTTTGCCATATTTTTCAAAAAGTAAACTCATTTTATTGAAATTTCGTTTAATATTTAATTAAATTTCATTTTTAATTGAATTAAAATTAATTTTTAGTCTCAGTTATGATCCAAAATCTGTTGAAAATGAAGAGAAAAGCATTGAATTGTTTGAAGAATTCGTAAACGATGCCGAGATAAGCAAGGTATTTATTTGCTTATACTGTTCAATTGTGCTAATTACAAATTGTGATTAGAGTGATCCAGTTTATAATCAAGTCATCGAATTAATACTTCTAACAAAAACCCATTTAACTGAAGAACATAAAAGTGAGACAATCTTTGGAACCGAAGACAAACACTATTTCCTTGATTTCGATTTGAGTTATTTGGGCTCTGATTCTGACAGTAATTCAATTAATTTTTTGAAACTAATTTAAAGAGAATTAAAATATTTATAATTATGTTTAAGACTATACAATATATGCACTGAAGATAAGAGAAGAATACAATTTCATGTCTGAGACAACATATAAACTGATTCGCGCGAAAGTAAATCACTTCTAATCCAATAAAAGTGGTTTAAATCAATTAAACCCATGTTTTGTGTCCACAGGTTCTCAAGTCTTTGTTGGAAATCCCAAAAATCTATTCGACTGAAGAATTTTATCGTAAATATGAAACTAAAGCCCGGAATAACATTAAATGTGAAATCGAAATATTGGAGGCATAAGACATAAGACGTTAAATCATTTTTATTTCTCAATTAATATACTC